>VBVR01002537.1:0-22004 GCA_011638315.1 Tetramorium parvispinum
ATATTGTGGATAAACGCTATGTATTTGACGACGCGCTGTTTGAAGCTTGACATTCTGTTGCCGGAAACAAAGACCTATTATCTAGATATTTATTTGCTTTCTTCTGAAGGGCATCACGAGATGTACATATAAGAGAGAGTCGATCTCGGTTGGTGGCTCTGTCGAACGAGAACAGTTGTGTAGTAACTTACTTGGGAATAAAGACATTTGAAGTGGAACTTAGCCTACATTATAAACATCATTACGTTAACTATAATTATCATTAGAATCATTAGAAATATTATAAAATTGTGGTTGTGTCCAAAACTATATTTTTCTCTCAGTATAGACATCTTAAAACGGGGGATACATCACACGCTAAAAGTGTATAAATTCATACATTGCTTCTAACAGTGCAGTTTTTGAAATTCCGGCATACGATTTTCTCAAATTTCTCCCTGGCTCTCGAATAAAATTCCAAAGGCGTTTAACGTTGCGAAAACTCGATCCCGAGTTCGTCGAAGATACGCCTCTCCCCTGCCACTTGTCTCGAATTCTTGCCGTGAATTTTCGTCTAATGCGCAATTCAATCTTCCTCTTTATAATTATCCCGAAATATCGAACCGCCGCGGTGCACATTATTATAAAACCCCGCCCGATTATCTTCCGCCCGCGCGGCACGTTAATCAGCACAGGCCGCTCTAAGCGCACGTTAATTAGTGATTCGCGGCGATAATACCCGGTCGCGAAAAGTTTGCAGTTGCGTCGTCGCAGCGGCGCGGCCGCCCGGCCAGCGGGTTAAAGAGCGTTTTATCACGCCGGTTGTTATCGCCGGCACGTACGAAATAAATTACTGGGCTGCGGGAGAGCGGGGGCTAGGGGGAGGGTGGCCAGGTCGCGCGGCCAGGGAGAGAGAGGGGTATCGGGCAACAAATAATCACGCGGCGCCGTTACTCGACCGTACTGCGGATTAAAGAGCGAAATATTCAATTACGTCTGGCGGTCGATAATGACTGACGCGCGATCCCGCAGCCGCGGTCGAGAGCGGAATTTCCAGCGCGCAATATATTTTCTCGGCGTTACTCGCGCAAATGTTTGTTTACCGCCGGCGCTGCCGCGTGGAAAAATCGTTCCCGCTCGTGGAATTCGTTCGCGGATTGGCGGATACGGGAACGGAGCGAGAAGTTCGTTCCCTCCTGGCGCCGCTCTCAATATTAATGTCTCGGTTCATAGACTATTCCGCGTGAAACTCTAAAATCAGCGTGCGACAAAGCACGCATCAGCCCCGTCAGATCGGCATTTACTACATCGTTGGGCCCGTGTCGTGTTTCAGGTGAGCCGCTATCTCGATGCGCCGGACATCATCACGGGCAACACGACGCCGATGGACCCAGCGGTGAAGCAGCGGTTGCTTCGCCACCTCGACAGCTGCGTGTCAGAGCTCGACCTGGACCTGGGCTCGCGGCCGGACAGTGGCCTGGGTAGCAGCCCGGGCAGCGTGACGGACCGCGTGGCGGGGACGACGAGCCCGGGCCCGCTGGACCACCACGTGCCGGTCGGGCCGCACTGCAGCGCCGCGCTCACGCCGGCCGGCCTGATCAAGTCCGAGATCCCGGAGATGGTGGAGGCGGCTCGGCCCGACAGCAGCACCACCGCCGGCGACGAGAACAACAACAGCAGCCGACCGACCTCCGCCTTCAGCCAGGTGAACCCGGCGACGTTGGACCCGCACCATCCGCACCATCCGTCGGGTCTGCCGGTCGATCAGGCGTCCACGTCGCAGCAGAATCCCAACATGCTCTCCGTGGTGCAGGTGATACCCTCCCGACTACCGGACGGCCAGGTGGTCTTCCTGCTGCCGAGCCACTACGTGCAACTGGCGGCGGCGGCCGCGGCGAACGGCATCAGCATCGGACCGAATCCGCCAACGGCAATCTGGGCAGCGACCAATATGTCGCTGCTCAAGGCCACGGACAAGCTGGCGAAGCGACCGCACGAGGACCTCGGCCAGGAGTGGCAAGACCCTACCGGCGGCCTGAAGCCGAGCAAGAGCCCGCGGATGGAGCAACCGGAGCAGCCGCTCGATTTTACCACCACGTCCAAGAAGATGAAGATCGCCAGCTCGAGAAACTCGACGCATCCCGGCGTCGATCACCATCATCTGCGGCAGCAACAGCAACAACAGCAGGCCCGTCTACCAACCGAGACCGGCGGTCCCATCGTCCATGAAGATAGACCGTCTAGTCACGCGGACAGCGAGGTCGCCGTCGGCATGCCTTCCCCGTCGCCAGTCGGCCAGCAACCGGTCAAGGATGAGGAGGGTATGTGGAGACCATGGTAAAGATCCCGATGCTCTTTATCTCTGTAAATAGAAGTGTATCTTGTGGAGCGCGCGTGCGAAACCGGAAGTCGCGCCGGTGCGCAGCTGCGATCGTCGTCTACCGCGAAAATCTTCCTTACACAGCTACAAACCAGGTCGTGTATACTCGGCACGTACCTGGATGATTGATCTCGGTCAGCAAAGTCGTATGTTAAATAATTTTGGAGATGTAAAAATTGTAGACTTTAGATTATTTTAAAAATAAGCGATGCGCCATTAAAATTTTTGTTTTTTTTGGAAGCGAGAAACTTAGTATTTTTCCGAGTAGCAGTTAAAAATATGGAAGGACGTGTCACGTTTATTTCGACGCACGTTGCAAAACGCTTCATTGCGGCACGTTTGAGCGCGAGAACACATCCTCGGGGCAAAAATGCGCGTACATTTCGAAAAGTGCTCCTCAATTAGCGTAATGTAATTCTCAAAAGAGTGGCGATACGCGAAGCCAAAAGTAATTAACGCGCGATATTTATTTACGTTATTACGGAGGGGGAGGACGGAGAATTGGCAATGACACAATTTCGCGATAATGCAATCCGCAATCGGGATTGCGCAATCGGCGAATTTTCACAAGCGCGGGAAATTAACGCGATTGGCGTTAATATCGAGAGGAATGCTAATTGGCAGGAGGGGAAGGCGGGGGCACTCGAAAATTACCCTTTCACGCAGCTGCAAGGTCGATGAATTTTACGTTACGTTGGAAGTGTATAATATACCCTCCCCTCGATACGTATTATCCCGATCTTTGGATTTCCACGCTCGGGGCAGAAAAATTGCGGCTGCCTTCCCCCCCCCCCTTTTTCCCGTCGCACCACTTGCGCCGTGGAAACGAGTACACGGAAAAGGCGTATGCGCATTCTCGCCTAATAACTCCGTGACGTCAGCGCGCCGTACGCGCCGTTTCTTGCGACGGCGCTAATGAAGCCTTTAATTTGCATCGCGTCCAAAAGCGCCGCGGCCGTTAAATCCACTGCAAGGCCCCGGCGTTTATTCCCGTGAAAGCGCCGTTCGACGTAGCGGCGCGCACGGCGCGCCTCGTGTACACGGTGCGAGATCCTCGGCGTCGGCGAAACGATCGCGGAGTGGGCGATTCAAACGAGGGGGATGAGCCAGGGGGATAACGAGCGAAACCGCAGCGAGGACGTAACGTAACACGGAACATTTAATGATCTAATGGCGTGACTCGCGCGGATAAAGTGCCGCGTATTTCCTTTTACTTCAAAAACCGCGCGCGCTATTTTTAGAAGCATTCAGAAAGGTGAAGAACGTATTAATCTTCCTGGCGATTACTCTAATTTCATTAAACGGAGCTGCGCTCCGCGTGAAAATGAGCTACCTCCGGGCACTGCATCCTCGCCGGCCAAGCATTCGTTCTTTATTTCATTTTCATTTATGTTTGCGTATACTATCTCTTCTTCGATCTCTGGATCGATCGGCGCGATTGGAATTATTAGCTCGCGCCTCTCTCCGTCGAGGAAAGTTGACGGGGCGAGCGTGGAGGAGAAACGACGACGTGCGCAGCGACGCGAATGTCTCGAGGAGCGTTTGCCGAATGCCAAAATAGAGCGAGAGTGTGAGACAGGATTGTAAAAAAACAAAACTTATACGCCTAAACTTCTGCGACTTTTCCCTGAGGAGACAGCGAGACCGGGCGAGCCGTCGCTCGAGTCCCGCTCGAGTTTGCGATTGTGCAAGCGACAAAAGAAAATCGTTCTGACGTAGTTGCGCGTAAAAAACGCGCTGCAAGATAACTGTATGTATGTAAATGATGGAGTAATTAGTTTACGATTATTAAGAAAGCGAGAAAGAGGAAGAACGAGAGAAGAAGAGAGAAAGGGCAGCGAGTGCGCGAGAGAATGAGGGAGAGAGAGAGAGAAAGGAAGAATGCGTGCGTTTTAGTCCGCCATTCGTGTACATAGCCTCTCGATCGGAATTATTGCTATTTGCGAGATATAGATTTATTTTGATGTTATCTAGGTGTATACGACGAGAGAGAGAGAAAGGGAGCGAGAGAAAGAGTGTGAAAGAGGATGCGTCGTGTGCGTGTATTGCGTGAATAGCGAGCGTACTTTTTGTGAGGGCGCGACCAACAGTCGCGCTCAGCGTAGCGAGAAGTCACCATCTCACCACCTAATTTACGTGTAATTGCTAAATATCCTGGGATTCGAATTCCTTATTCGATGTACTTAGACACGCAGTCAATATAGGCATGTATATTGAACTGTACGCTACACGTACGTGTGTCTTTTATTATTCCCCGTCTTTATCGAGCAACGAGGTCGACGTTCCAATTCCACGATTCCTAAGCTTCCTAAGAATTTAGATTTAATCCTCTAGCAGGATTCTTTCTTTCCGCGATCCCGATTACAATCTGCATTAGATAGCAGCAGTCTTCGAAGCTGTCCGTCGATCAAGAATTGTTTCAGGTAAGTATTTGAATTACAATTTTCAATACATCGCCCGCGGAATACATACAAGTAAAAAAAAATGCTTGGGATATGCGAGTGTACGTGTTTTCAACATTTTTAATAAAAACGTTTTTTTTTAAGCAGAATTCTCCGCGGCGCAATCTCTCATACTTTTCTCATCTCTTGTCACAGTTCTAAAATATCGAGGCAACACCGCTCGAAATCAGCCGGGACGGATCATCATATCCCTCACTTGTTCCTTGCCTTCTTTTTTTTTTTATTTCGTCATAATTTGCATCGCCTCGCGCGGTCGACCTTCGGGCGAGCGCCTTTCGCGAGGAAAAGGCGACGGCTACGACGGGCGGCGGGATCGTTAATGCGATTTTTTTCCTGGCCATTAAACTTTTTGCCGGAACGTCCCGGCCGGCGCGGCGCGCGCTGCCGGAGAAACCGATTACCGATCGTTAAAGTCTGCCTGTTTGCGCCAGGCGAAATGACCGTTCGCACGCCTTTCCTGCCCGCCGCGCCGTATAACCGTAACGCAAACGGGCGTAAAGTCCGCTTGGCAAATGAGCCAAATCCGTTTCCGCGACTGCCCGTTTACCGGAAACCGGTTTATCGGAACGCGAGGCCCGCTCCGACGCACGTAACGAACGAATAAAAACGAGCATCTCGCGCGAAGCGACCGCTCCTTTCGGATAAGGACGACGCGGCCCCGACGAGACTTTCCTAGAACTTTAATGGCGCGGATCACCTTATTTAGAGAAATCACCGCCGGTTCTCTAAGCAGCAAATGTGCATTAGACGCGCGTGTATTTTATAATCTTGTATACTTTTCGAGCAGAGACCGCTTCCGGATATCTCCGATTTTCATCATGTCGCATTACGTAAAATGTAATGTCGGACGCTGGATAAGATATCGATAGTTTAAAATATCTCGTCCTTCACTTTTCGATCTTCGACCTCGCGGATTATCCACTTAACGCAACGCGGATTCACAGATTTTCGCTTGAAAATTGATTTGTAGAAATCCTCAAAGTCACAGAGTTCCCGAGCACTTGTAGAAAATATCCCTCATGATCGAAAGAAGAATTAGAGCGCATAGATACGTCCGTATTTTTTAATTTTATTTTCCTAGAGATCGCACCAGAAAATGTTCGATTTTCATCGCATCGCATTAAAAATATAATGTAGAACGTTGAATAAGATATCGTTTAATTTAAAATATGGCGATCTCCTCCCCGATTTTTGACTTCGTGAATTATCTGCTTTGCGCAACCGTGGAATTCACAGAATCTCGACTGAAAATTCATTCGATAGAGATCCTCAAAGACACAGAGGACCTTTGTGAAAAATGTCTCTTCTCATCGGAGGAAAAATTAGAGCGAGGAGATCGAGGCCGCGTTGTGCAAGTGGGGAAAAGAGCGATTATCATTATCCGTCGAGCTTACAATCGGCGCTTTATCGCACAATCTCTACGCCGCAAACGTACGCAACGATTGATCCCGACTGGCGCGTAGCGCGACGCAATCAATTTTTTGTCATTTGGCAAATAAAATCTAACGCGCACGTATGTGCACACATACACATACGTACGTAATAATGGATCAGTTCTGCCGCGTAGATCAAGTTACGTGATCGTGCAATAATCACGGCAATTATGGACGAGAGATCAATCGATAATCGTGTGCGATCATCCCGCACGAACGGAAAGAGCGGGAGAAGGAGAAAAAAATCGCGCGGGAGAAAGAGAGACGGAGAAATTCGCATTATCGACCCGCACTTGGCTCTTCGATTGTTTCCATGACGAAGAACGCTGACGAAAACTCATCGTGGTCTTTAATAATACTTTTTAATACGCAGATCGCGTTATCTTCTTCATTTAAATTTGAAGTTTCGGGTGTTTCCTGCCACTAATTCTTCTTTACTTCGCATCAACGTTATTGTTTTAAATTATTTATATTTCACCCACCGTTCGATGTTATTATTTTACATAATGTGATGCATAAAATATTTTAAAATATTAAAGAAAAAGCGCGATCACGCCTCCCGGTGGAAGTGAAGAAATCAATGTCCTGATATGCAGTGACGTCGGAATTTAGTGAAACTGTCGGCGTGGTTTTCATCCGAAAACACAAGGCAAATCTCTCTCTCTCTCTCTCTCTCTCTCTCTCTTTCTCTCCTTTTCACTCATTCGCTCACAGCTCCTACCATCGCCTAATGCATAATATATGTAGCGCCGCAGCGCTTTTTCTCCTCCCGCAAGGAGAAGGCACTGCAACATTCTGCATTATTGATGCGCCTTATCTGCCGCGGTGAAATACGCATGGTACGCGTTTAGACGCCGTCACGCAACGGCGATCGGTCGCATTTTCGTGCCGCGAAATATTCGACGTTGGAAATCGTCAAGTTTATAAAGCGATCAGACGTCTTTTAAAATATACTTCGGCAACGAGAGTCTTAATTTTGAAGAAACGATGTATCAGCATACCTTGTGTACGCGCGAGTCAGATCCAGAAAAAAAGATCGGTGCGGAGCGAATAAACGAACGATCGTGCGGCTGAATTTCACTAACAGAGCCCGAGGTCCGGGTCTAAAGTTGTAATTTTACGGATGCGAAGAAGGACGGCAGACGCGCCGAGATGGACGGAAGGAGACATCGGTTTATTATTAGCCAGACATAAAGAGAGAACGAGGAACTCTATTTATTAAAGGGGGCAGCGAGCAGGATGAAAAAAAAGCAGAAGGTGCGACTGCTGCCACCGACTTGCTGGCAGACTTTAAATCAGGAGCTTTTAGATCACATCCGTCTTGAGATTCATGACGCGATGCTTTTCTTTGTCCCTCTCCTCTCTGTCTTGATTTTGTTTTATTTCCTTCCCTTCTTTCTCCCTTTCTCTTGACTTTGTATGGCCGCTAATTGAGCCGTATCATTAGCATACCCTGTCGCTGCTCCGTCCGCTCGTCAGGCACCTGACCGGCTATTAAAAGCTCATTATTGCGAGGTTTTACGCGCGTAATTTCAGTTCTCCGTCGGCCGATTCGTCTCTCGTGACAACCGCGACTCTCACATTATCCCGTCTCACTCCTCTTTCTCTCTCTATCCCTTTCTCCAAGCTTCTCCGTCTGCTTCGGATCTTTCTCTCCCTGAGGCTCTCAAGTATATACTTGGTAGTTTTACGCTACTAACATCTTCGAGCAATCGATCGTTGCGTGTATAAAATACGATTTTCATCGTGCAAAACGGCAAGCGATCCAGCGCGATCGAATAACGCGATTCGCGAGGATCGAAGAGAGCGCGATTAACAATTTACTAATTACTATTAATTTACTATTAATCACTATCGTGATTTATTAACGTAGTTCGATATTCATATGTTAAAAAAATGTAAATTCCAATATCACGGAAAAAAGGGCAACTTGTGAGAATCGATTTAACGTCTCATTTTTAAAAGTGGATTAGATGCAATTAATGTACATAAATACATTCTATACGATTTATATCTAGATACATTTAGATGCAATTTTGAAAACAAAACTGGAATCTTTTCTAAAAGTTACAAGCTTGCCTTGTTTTTATCTTTCGACGTGGAGTAGCGGCGGAGGAGAATTAGATCGACCAGCGTCGTGAAACGAAACATACACACACGCACGCATGCGAGGCGGTTTCGTTGAAATTCGGACACGCGCGTGGGCGAGCAATTAACCGAGCCGTCGCCTTCCTCCTCGTCCGCATCGTCCCTTTCTCTCGCTTTTGCTAAATTAATTACACCGTGGAATTGAAAATTGCGTGTCGCATCCACATTCTCCGAAGAGGGAACGTGCTCGTGCAGAACTTCCGAGCGGATAACGAGAATCTGCTTACCGCGAGAGAAGAGAGACGGCCTCCCCCTCCCCCACCGCCCCCTAGGGGCAGTTTGGGAATTCGAAAAAAATCTCGTGGATACGAGACGGCTACCTGTTTACGGGATGCACCTGCGCTACACCGGAGATAATCATTGTCCTGACGTCGCCAGTTAACGCGCCAGATCACAGGGCGCTGCGAACAGCTATCTATTCGCCTCGTCGTGAGTAGCACATGGCCAATTTCGATTGATTATGGCAGGTGTGGATCGCGCGAGTTGTTTAGAACGAGAGTTGGAGGAAAAAAATTCGAAGAATCCCCTGAACGTGGCAAGAGCGACGCACAAGACTGACGCAGATTAAGATAAGAGAATATGTTTTTAAGAAAAATATTAAATAACGGAGTAATTAAAAGAGGAGAACATTCCGTGTAGCATTTTCAAACGGAAAAAAATTTGATTACTTAATTACAAAATAAAAAATGATAATGTCGGTTAAATGATAATGGCAATGTTGATGTTCGTCTTTCATTTTTTGTTTTGAGATGAATTATGATTTGAGAAAATATTTCGGAAAACACACTTCGTTTCATCACTAATAGTGAACTCTTGTAATTTTCTTTTACTTATTTTCACTCTAATAAGTATTAAAATTATTCAATTCTAATACACTGAAAGAAAAATATAGTTACTTTTGGATTTAACAACAATTTTATAGTATTTCTAATAATAATTATGGTTAGCATGATGCATACAGTTAAGTTAATCATATTTTGTTAGAAATATTATAAGATTACGGTTGAGTCCAAAAGTCACTATATTTTTCTTTCAATGTATATTTCACCCATCAATTCTGAAACGAGATAGCATTATGCACGAAAAGAAGAGACTTTTAATTTAAACTTTCTCGAGATCGGTTTATCTTACAATGTCCAAGTTACACTTTTGTCTGTTGTTTATCGATTCATCCGTAATGATCACCGATTTTGATGAAGAAGATCGTCTAGGAAACGATGATAATAATAGGCGCACCTTCCGAGGAAGGGATTTCGGAGGTTCGTCGAATAAAATTGGGATACTATAAACACGTAATAAATTTGTATAATGAGGGACTGCAAGCATGCAGGTGCATGTGCATGTGATGCCGGGAGTGGGAAGATTCCCGTGGTACGTGTGATCGTAAAGAAACGCAATTAATAGGCGCGCGCGCGGCCAGATCGTGGAAAGGCACCCCGCGATTACGATAGTTAGCCGTCCCTATGCTTGACCACGTATCTAACGATCTAACAATCTAGCGGAATCTTGGCCGGTGGTTCCCAATTTTCGAAATCGTTCACCGAACAAACGAGGGCGTCATTCCGCCGCGGTCTGCTCAATGGCGACCAATTTTCACGATCGTTCTTGTTACGGGGAACGAGAATCGGTGGTTTTCGGCTTCCTGGGTTAAAATTTCTTTGAATTCGGAGATTCTGACAAATTGGCCGTCAACGATGCTCCAAATTCTACACTGCAATAATTGTTTTACATAAATATAATATATTTATTAAGCTCATTCCTGAAATTCTCCGCGGAAGTACGGACTAACTGCATATTCTATAAATTGACAAAAATGTAAAATTCTTTCTTCAACGAGAGAAGCAGGATTTACTTAATATTCTAATGTGTAGTATATATTCATTATTTAATTAAACATTTATTTAATTGAAACATGCGAGGTAGGAATTAGTTTAAGAGAATCTTTTTGAGCTGACTAGTTGATTAGAAGGGGCACTTCTCATTTTTACGTTTCGTGGTAAGGGATCTCCTTTCTCTTCGAAAAAAAAAGAGATAGAGACTCTCGTTGTGTATCCCCTTATTACAGTCGCCAATTGACACACGAGAAGCAGAAACGTCGAATCAGAGGAGCGTGAAAAAGACGAACGCACCGGCCGGGAGTAATTAGCATCTCGTGGGTCATCAGGACGTCGGTGGGAGATCAATTCACGCCACGAACGTCGGTCCCGGCTTGTAATAAGGAGCGGCGCGGCCGGTCGTGCTCCTTAATTACCGTGGCGTCTATGAGCGCAGGGGGGTGGTGAAGGAGGGGAAGAGAGGGATCCGAGTCTGCGGCGGGCGGCTGCCCTAATACTCCGACCATTACGCGATTAGATTGCACTTTGATCCTGCGCCGCGCTGCGCGTTTCGACGTCGCCCTCCGGTGATCCTCTGGCGCGGATAATGGCGAGAGAGATCTTTCCTCTCCGGATCTTTCCCTCCTTGGGAGGGGAGCGGGTCTCCTAGCAACTACGATTGTCTCTTTCGATAGAAAAAAAAACGAGAACAGTGTCGACTCCGTTGTCGTGTCTCTTCGACATCCGTCGCGATGGTTGAGAGAAGCAGAAAAAACATTTTTCGAAAATAACTACTTGTTATAATAGACTGGAAATTTCTGCGACGAAACTCATCTCAATGGTGGAAATTTTCTAGAATGTCGCAGGCGCGACAATTTTAGTCTGCTAGGTGCAAAAATGTATTCTGAGAGGTTGAAAGAGTCACATATCCCAATATTCATAATATATAATAAAACTGTTAAGCGTCATAATAAAATATAATAATGCTATTATTTAAATTTTAAATTTTGTGGAGATGTATATTACAATAAGAATTAATTTTCTAAATAAGTCAATTGCAATGTAAGTAATGAAAATATTGAGACATTAAAGGTTTGTAAATAATGAGAAGAATATTCACAAATTAAATCTCACGGAATGCAAATTTGATAAATTATTCTTCGATTCAAATGTTATTATAAAAAAATACGTGTTTAAGCTAGAAATGTTTGAGAAATTTTATTCTATACAACACTGCTCTCGCAAAGGCATTGAAGATATCTTTGTCCGGGTATTAGAAAGCGTCCTGGAGCCAGCACGTGGGTTAAACGACGACGCAAAATCGCGCGTTCCCCTGGAGAGCGCAACGAAATGTCGGGTGAAATGTTGAAACGGGAAATAAGCGGGCGCCGATGAGGAGAGGACGGAAAAGACTCTGGAGACACTGGGAGCGCGTAGTTCGAGAGGATGAAGCGCGGCGCCAGGGGCAACTGACGTGTCTGATGAGCTCCCTGTCTTTCCGTCCCCCTCCGCTGTCCGATCCAGCTCCTCTCACCCTCTCACCATAAGCTTCTTGCTCATCCCCTTTTCTTACTTAAACCCTCCAGCGATCACTTTGCGCTCTTCGTGTGCCGTTCCTCTTCTGCTGCTCGCAAGTTGCGAGATACTCAGCTTCTCCACTGTCCGGTTTCCTATATTACTCCTTCTTTTTTTTTGTCTCTTTGGCTCTCCATCGCTTCGAATTTAATTATTATGCACGAATTGCGAATTTAATCGTTGATGAAAACTTTGATGGGCCTCGCACACTGAGGAAAAAATTTAGTTACTTTTAACCTCAACCATAATTTTATAATATTTCTAACAACGATAATTATGATTAACATGATGATGCATATAGTTAAGTTAATCATATTTTGTGTTAGAAATATTATAAAATTATGGTTGTGGCCAAAAGTAACTAATATTTGTCTCTCACTGTATGTTTCTTTATTTAAATTAATATAGATCCTAGATAGTTTATAATTGCAATTGACAAATTACGACGGAAAATTATTAAATTATATATTAGTTACATAAAACAGAATTCTTTAATATTTCTTATTAATTCTTCGTTAAAAAAAAATACTGTAGTCTGTAGTTGAAGTAAGACGCTACAACCGACTAGGACATTTGGAGGGAAGCGTAGTGCAATATTTATCATTCAAATCCCAAAGTTGATCGTTATTGCTTAAACGTCTGCACTAATTCGGGCACTTAAGCGCAACTTAATACGGATATTTATTACGGTGCCATTTAAATATTTAACTACGAACCGAGGGAGCACGATATCCTCAAACACCTAGTAGGCGTCGGCGCGCAACTGCATCCTCCATTAAACTTACTTTACGGTATTAAGGATGTTCCGTCCGAGGCAGGACGTCTCCGAGCCGAGCCAATTTCCTTTCGTCGCCCGAGGCGCGCGGAAACCACCCACCCTCGTCCCCCGTAGTCCACCGAGCGACCGTGCTCCCGACGACGATGGAAATGGCATCGAGCTACGGAAGGGCTGCAGGATCGAATTAATTAAGACCGCTGCGCGCCCGCCCGTGGCGGGATTCGTGGATCTCCGAGAGATACTCCCCTAGATGCGTTTTACGATCGTCGCGAATCGTCGCGTCGTTTCGCGACGATCGATAAATTAGACCCGCGAGAGAGCTCGGTGAACGCGAGAAAAGCAGGAGCCTCGGGACGTACGGGATCGATTTATCATAATATCGTAAATTCTTTTTACCGTTCATTCCGATTTTTAAGTGTAGCAATTCGGCGTATCTCGAATTACGCGAATAATCATTGCGACACCTAATCGTTCGGAATGGATTTGTCATCCTTATAATTGCGTTGATTTAACGCGGCGATCTCTAAAAACGTAGAGAATTTTCCGCAGCCTGTTTTACGGCTCTAATTAATTTTAACTACGGTGATGTATATTTCGGTGCGTGCACGAATAATCCCTTAACTATCTTCCGTCGCAATAAATTTCAATCTGACCGATAACGTACGATCGTACGTTTTTCATTTTAGCGAGACGTTTGATTTCGCCGCGAACGACAGGCAGGGGGGAGGGGGCGTAAGTCGCGAAAAGCGACGCGTGAAATAATCCGGACAATTAATTCTTGTTGCGCGAGCGTAAGGAAAAGGGGGCGGAGAGGCCGCGATCTCTCGGCTGCACCTCGCGAAGTCCGACCTTTTTAACCCTTCCCTCCGACTTCCTCCCCGATGCAACCACCCGTCCTCTTCCCCGGCCCGCCGCCTCCGTCCCTTCTCGCGCCGCTTGCGAGCTGCTTTACAGCCCTGTTTAACCACCTGTTACGCCAAGAGACTCGCGCTCAACTTCCGCGCTTTTCTTTTTCGCGAAACACACGAGCACCACCCACAGCACCCACCGCCCTGTCCGTCCCCGTCGTCGTCGACGCCGCGGTGAGATCCGTCAGCGTTAAATTTGCTCCCCTTTTTCGCGATCGTCCCTGCGACGTCCTCTCGACGCCGCCGCGGAATGTCGCGATTAAACGCGCCGGTGTCCAGGTGCTCCAGGTCTCTCCGCGCGCTATCGATTGTCGCGCAACTATTTTTCGAAAGTTCAAAGTTCGCGGCCGGCGGACAGCAGACTCCGGCAGTCGCCAATTACTGTCGATCCGCCGCCGCCGACGTCGTTGCCGATGACGGGATTTCATTCTCGAGAAATATCCTCGCGTCCTCCTTGCCTTTTTGCCACGCCGGCGGTATATTGGGTATTGATCGTGTTCGGGGAACGTCTTCGGTGATAACCCTCGTCAACCGACGCCTCGCCGTTGACGTGGGAAATACCGAAAAATTAGTATCGGGCTTTGATCTCCCGTAAAACGAGATCGAAGGGATCTCCCGTTCATAAGTCTAGTCTTTAGCTTCATGAGACTTTAGACTCCTACTTTTGTCGAAAATAAATATGTTAATATTTCTTGCGCAAAGTAAAATGAAACATTATATATTAACACATATCTTAGCCCTTTTTTACACTGAAAAAAAACGGAAGAATCAGAAATTCTTGTAGGATTGATCAAATATTCTGGTATTATTATAATAGAACTCAATACTTTGTAACTTATAATAACCAGAATTCCTATTATAATAACCAGAATATTTGATCAGTCTTACAAGATTTTTTTAATTCATCCGTTTTTAACCAGAAGTTTTTTTCAGTGTAAACATATTGAAAATGTATTCTTCGACATTTCCCAAAAAGTTGTATTTTACACAACGGTGCACAACAAGAATGCGTTTATTAAACATGAAACATACGCTTTTGTTTTATGAGACTGTAGAATCCTACTTTTGTCAAAAATGAATTTGTTAACATTTCTCGCGCAATGTAAAATGAAAAATTGTGTATTACCGATACGGGCGTAAATCTTGGCCCTTCTTTAAATATATCGAGAACGTATTTTTCGACATTTCTCAGAAAGTTATATTTTACGTTACACAGCACACAACGAGGAAACGCATTTACTAAATATGAAACATACGCGCATCCTATAACTTTAGTTTTCTCGCCGTTAGCTTATTACTAAAATCTCGCGATAAAATAGGGCTCGGGAGAATTAACAGTTTCTGTTATAAACTCGCTTGTATGTTCGAAATATATTTTAGGGCCAATCCTAATTTTAATTTAATCACATTATCAGGTAATATAAAAATTCCGTAAAAATGTATGAATTCGCTGTTATCGCATTTTATACAAAAAGACAAGTTTTTTTTATAAAATTCGATATAGTATTAATCGTTACAAGAGAGATTCCTGCCGAATTCGGTTCTTTTTCTCAACTCTTACATTATTCGAATTGTCGAAATCAACCTGAATTAAAATTAATTCGCAAGGTCGAGCTCATTAAATAAGAATCTTTTCACTAGGTCAACAATCTCGTTGGTCGCACTTGTACG
Source organism: Tetramorium parvispinum (assembly GCA_011638315.1). NCBI lineage: Eukaryota > Metazoa > Arthropoda > Insecta > Hymenoptera > Formicidae > Tetramorium > Tetramorium parvispinum. Next base: position 15,149 of record VBVR01002537.1, read on the forward strand.
CGTGATTGATAGGATCGTGTTGCGAGGATATCGTGGGACGCAATGATTTTGTCGACTGACTGCTCGCAGGTCTGGCCTGTGCAAATTTGTAGGTGCAGCTACCGCCGAAAGGCCCTTTGCTCGCAATATCTGAATTTCAAAGAGGGTCGCGTATTCTGAGGATATTGAAAATCCTCGGGCAAGCAAAGTCAAAGTTGCAGAAACGACTGTTCCTCGATACCCGCAAAGAGATAGACAGATAAATAGAGACAGCGAGAGAGAAAGAGAGAGAGAGAGAGAGAGAGAGAGAGAGAGAGAGAGAGAGCAATAGCAACTGGAAAGGAACGTTACGTAAAAGAGCACGGCGACTCGAGCAACGAGGAATATCGGAAAGGAACGTTGGAAAACGAAGAATCTTTGATGATGTCCAAAAGGACATCGCGAAAGTCCGATGAAAATCCGATGCACAATCCAACCGTATCTGCACGAGATACAAATTTTGACACGCTCTGCAAAACGCTATATTTCTCTCAGCGTTAACTCTTTGCCCTGGAAAGTATATTACTACAGGGCTACATTGGAACAGAAGGAAACGCGGAATACAAGTCGTATTATGAAATGAATTGCATCGAAAAAATATTTTGCGATTTGAAAAACACACGTCGTAGAAAATTATTACATCTATTGTAGCTCAGTAAAATTGTTATTAAACTATAATGTCTAGTATAAACTGTTCTTTTTTTTATGTATATATGATTCACACTTTTAGAAACTGTTCTTTTTTTTATATATGATTCACACTTTTAGAAAGACAGAAAAACCTTCACATAAAATGTTGATAGACTAGTCACGATTAAATAATTATATGCGATATGCATATAATTTGCTTTAACTAGACAAAAGTGTTAAAAATTGTGGATTCTTTACTTGTTAATAATAATGCAAAATATTCGATAGATAGATATTAAAATGTCAGTGTCAAAGTGTGAATTAATGTATCGTTTTGTTAAATTATTCTAAGCTCTTTCTTTTACATATAAAATATATAAGATGTAAAAAATATGTATATTTATACATATGTATCAATGCGTAATTTTAATATTAGATACTATATGTATAATTAACTTTAAGTTGTCTGTTGTGTATAATAATTATATTAATAAAGTATAAATTCTTAAAATATAATTATCAATCGAAATTATAAAAGGGATTTCAACTGAAACTTAAAACTATCTTAGACAATGTCTCAAAAATATCAAATTGAGATGAAAAATTTGAAAGATATTATATGAAAGATATTATATGAAAGATATCTTTTAATAATTTCGTAGAGACATGTTTCAAATTTTAAAATTTCTCTTGGACAGCTTTAAAACATTACAATTTCTCTAGATAATAAGATACTATAGTATTATCATATTATTGTGTATTATGAATGCTTATTTTACTAATTAGTGATTCTTTAATTATATTAAAAAATTTTAAATATTCCAATTACTTTAAAAAATATAGATCTATATATATAATAAACTTCTCTATTTTTAAATTAATAATTTCTTCTTAATATATCTTTTATTTTTTGAACACACCGGGTAGTTTCGCCATATTTGATCTTAATGACACTAGCCAATCAGTGTAAAGCTAAAGATGACTAGACTTTTGATGCAGAAGTAATGCATCTACAACAAGATATAATCCTCTGTTATCAAGTGCATGTTACAAACTATACACATAACCTTTCTCCAAGTCCTTTTTTAGCGTCGTGTATTTCTGTTCGATTTTTAACACAAGTGATATTAGATATTTAATGTTGAATATAAAAGTTATTAAAAAGTATGGCCGGTTTGCGTTTAATACAAACATACTCTTCCGATTCGGACGAAGATCAGCACGATGAGGAGAAACAAGATGATCATAAAATTGTAAACAAGTACATGAATTATATTTTTACAATATTTAATAATCCTTCTTTTTGAAAACTCTCTTTTTGATCATGGCAAGAACAATACTTGGAGTAATGATGAAAGTTCTATAATTCTTAAATTTGAATTTGGTGAGATTAAAGAACTTCGTTTACATGTATTTAAGATAACAGCTATGCTTTGTTGATGTAATTATTAACAGACAACTTAAAATTAATTATATAGAATACAATATTAAAATTATACATAATTTCGTTAAATTACTGATACCATAATGCAAGAACAAAAAATAATATTGCATACATATATTTTTGTTTATATATTTTGCATAAATTTGTAGGTTGGCTTTACCTGAAAGTATTTTATCGTGGAAAGGAGTTGCGTGTAATGAAGAAGTGATCGATGATCCATTAGATCACGATGGACGAGTACGAAACTTTAAACATGAGCGTGGTAATTGGGCAACTCTGATTTACATAAACTGTAAGTATTTAATTTCGAATTTAAGATATTATTAATGCATCCTGTGATAAATGATGTTAGACTGAGAAATCTGTACTTAAATAATCATTGTTAAGATTGATAAAAATTTCAAATTTATTTTAGATACACCCAGTGATTGTCTTCATTCATGGATGAAGTCTGTATCGAATGAACTACCTGTCCAAGGCAGTATCGTATCTAGTCCTCATATTAGTCTCAGCCGTACTTTAGTTTTGAAGTTTCATTGGATCGAATCGTTCGTCGAAGGCCTAAAACAGTCGTGTCGTAGATTTAGTAAATTTGTTGTCCAACTCACGGACATAAGAGTTTACTGTAATGAGGACAGAACTCGCACATTCCTTGGAATTTATTGTCAGGATAAAGATGGAATGTTGAAGTGCCTAACGGAAGCTCTTGACGATTTATTAACTGAATATCAATTGCCATTGTTTTACGAGGTATGTAAAACTTGAATATTCTCTTCCCATTTTTGTTAAATGCATCATATGATATAATGGACAAATATATTTTTATATATTGTTTGTTTATATATTCTTTATATATATACAGGATACTTCATATCACATTAGTTTCTTCTGGTGCCTTGGAGACAAGCGAGCCTGTTTAACAAAAATTCTGCCGTCTCTTACTAGCAATTTAAATACATTTTTGGCGGAAAATATGGAAGACGCTTATGTGTATATTAATGAAATACAATGCAAAATTGGAAATAAATGTTATACTTTTGAATTAAAATAACAAATTATATAAATTAGGCTTATATATAAAATCAATTTTAAGAAATTGTACAGTGTTCATTTATTGTCAAAAGGTACACTTAATTGGTCCCTTCAATTGATTTTTTTTACAAAGCTTTAAAAATATTGTATAAATATATAGATTTGATTTTTATGAAACATTGTTTTATTTTAAAAGTATATCTACATATTTATAGGATATTCTTTTACAAAAATAAATTATTTTTCAAATATTACAATTATATACAAAATATTATTTTCCATAGAAAATCATATTGGTTTAAAAATTGCCAAGTTATGAGGCAATTTCGTTACAATACCTGCACCTCGCCACAAATTAATCCACGAATCACATAAATTAGGCTCTATGCTAGCTAATAACGTACAAACTTCGGGATTTTGTATAACTAATCCAGCCTCTGGATTATTCACGATATTTTTACAACCACTAATATCGATGTAAGTTAACGTAGGTTTACGACTCAACAACGCGTTTATAGACGATACAGATACATTTGTGTTCCCACTAAGTATTAATTTTAACAGTCTAGGTAATTGTCTTAGAATGACCTTTACATCAGAGTCTGTTACATCACAGAATGAAAGATCAAGCGATTCTAAGCTCGGTGACAGAGCTACGCTGATCGTGTCTAAACTTAAAATGAAACGGTTGGAAGACGGAATATTAGATAAATTTAAATCGAACAGTTGTCTACTCAAAAAAGAAGTCGCTGCGTCGCGATTTAATTTATTCCACGAGATATCGCAGCTTATTAGATTGGGATTGTCAAGTGGAAGATAAAAGTCCTCCAGCATGCAGTAACGCAAGTTAAGGGTTTGCAAGTGTCTCAAGGGCGCAATTAGCTTTCGGAGGGTGTCACGACTTTCGGAACTCAGCGGATTATAACTTAGATCTAGAACTCTTAACTGAGAAGGTAACGAGTTTACTTGGCGTAAACAGGCGAAGTCTATATCACAGCCTTTTAAATAGAGTTCCTGCAGAGACGACAGATTCGAGAGACATTGATGTAAATGTACTCCCGCTGACAGCAATACAGTGCCCGACAATTGCAATACCTTGATATTCTTTTCATACTCTAAAGTTTTTAATAACGGTACAAGTAATTCTTTATCGATGTCGTCAGATTTTATACGAAATATCGACGTATTTTCGCAGGACTTCAGGCACTTCAGCATGATTTCGCAAGGGGTCAAATTATGTGTACAACAGATAGTCTTGTACCGTTCGACAATGGATGGAACCTGCAGCTCGACTATCTCGCATTCCACTTTGTCGTTCTCTCTCGCGATTTTCAGAATATTTTCCTTCGTTGCAACAGTCCCATTTACGGATTGCAACTGCAGTTTAACTGTACAACCGGTTTCCTCGTAGAACATACGTTCGGTAATACTTTTAACACATGTTAGAAACTCTGTCTCGTCTTCGCAAACTGCTACTTTTAGACTGAACATCCTTTCGTTAACAAACATACGTAAATGTATGTATTCTTTGTCATGCTGTTTCGAACTTATTGTAGTATGCAGAGATAATTGCAGAGGAGCTACTGGCGATGGCGTGCGAGACACGGTGAATCCACTTGAGATCAAGGACGTCTGTCGTTTTCTCCTGCTTCTTTTAGATTTTTCGAATAATTGACAAATATCAGAAGAATCACTATCGCTGTCTTCGCTTATACTAACATCGTCCTTACTTTGATACGCGCCATTCGGTTTCATCTTTTTCGCAGCGTTCTCCAAATTTCCCTCAGAAGATTTTCGTTTGAATGTGGCAGTGTAACTGTTTGATATATTTCCGTCAGAAGATTTTTGTTTGAATGTAACAGTGTGACTGTTTGACTTTTTTCTCATTGTATCCCCGATATCGTCTTCAAGCCAATCGTCGACAAGAACTTGTTCTTCGCTCACCAAAGGCGCGACCACATCGTTACTGCTTTTAAATGTACTGACAGTGCTAGTTTTATTGAAGGATCGCATGCTTGCTATTGTTCTTTTATAATCTTCACCGGCGGATATTTTTCGAACCTCGGGCGACTTTTTGTTCTGTATACGAACCTCGTCAGATCTCTTCCTTTTCTTTTTTAATGGAATAACAGCCGAAAGGTTTTTACACATCGTTTCGTATTCGACTAAATCCTGAGGGCTTAAATCTTCCACGCGGTCTCTCCAATCCTCAAGGCAATCCAGCACCGTATCGCCAGCGTGAGTCTTGAGCGTCACGGTTGCTCCGTATTGCATCAACAGCTGCATCATCGCGAAGTGTCCGCAAGACGCGGCGTCGTGAAGCGGCGTCACGCCTTTGCAGGACGAACCGTCGTTGACGTTCGCATCGTGCTTCAGAAGCAACTCCGCGATGTCTACGTAACCGTGATTAGCGGCTTCGTGAAGCGGGGACCAACCATAGTGATCTCTGACGTTTGTGGTATGACCGGACGCCAGGAGCCTCTCGACGGCACTGACATCGCCGTTGATGCACGCCACGTGCAGCTGCGTTTCGCCCTTCTCGTTCCTCTTGATCACAGACATTCCTCGTCTCGCTCTTCTCTTGGTGCCAGTCGTCCTCTTGACACTTTCCTCGATTTCCAGATCAGACAGATCCTCCAGACAAATATCCGCGCCAATTTGATCGCTCTCCTCGGACGCTTCGCTCTCCGCATCGCTCGGTGTTTCTAACGTTAATCCCGCTTTCCGTTTCGTGTCCTCCGCCTCGTCGAACTGGCCTACGCTTTCCAGATAACCGACGAGTTCTCTTACGGCAGATTTTTGTAATTTAACGTTGTCGCTTTCGTTCGCCGAGCTCAACGCCAAAGTGTAGCATTCCCGGATTTCTATATCGGCGGCGTTCGTCGTTATCAATAAATCCGCCAGAAACAGCGCCGATCTGAACTTCTCTCGAGGACTGGCGCACAGTTCCAGTTCCTTCTGCGCGAAGGGCAACGCTTCTTCGCATCGTCCCGCGTCCTTGAGTGTTTGTGCTAGACTGATTAAGGAAATACCTATTTGTTCACCCGTTTCCTCTGCACAGGCCAACATCTGTCGATAATACTCCACACCTTTGTCGAAAGATTGAGCGGCGACCGCTGCATCACCTAATGTCTCATACAACCTCTGCTTAGTCCGGATGTCCGTCTCGACGAGAAGACTGTTCTCCGCTCGGCATATAGCTACAATAATCCTTAGATATTTCTCCACCTGTTGATTAATGTCCTGTGGCAGTCCGCTGCTGGTATACAGGGAGACTAAAACCTTACGCGTTTCAATCCACTGTCCAGTTCGCATGAACAGTTCGGCCTTTGTTATTTTTGCCTCGGCTCTCAGACGCACGTTATTCATGGTGGCTGCCTTATCGATGTAGCTTAATGCCAGTTCAAGATTGCCTTGCCGCTCATTTATAGCCGCTAGAGAAATACGCGATCGATGCAGATCCTCCTGGAAGTCGTTGGCGACGCACAGCACGGTTGCCTGCTCGATCAGACTGATCGCTTGATGCGTCTCTTTCTGCGCCTCCAGCGTTAATCCCAAATTGAGCAGCAACCTCGCCTGCATCAGCTTCTTTTCCTTCAGCTGGATCTCGGTAGCCGTTAATTTGTCGCACAGCTCCATACTCTGTACATAGGCCATCTTTGCATTTGCCAGGGCCTCGTTACGCTTCTCCGTCTTGCCGACTAAGCTCTCAGCCAGGCAGAAGTAAGTTCT
>VBVR01002538.1:0-21995 GCA_011638315.1 Tetramorium parvispinum
TGTTAAAAACGTTTACTTAACAAATGGATTTTAAATGTAAAATAAATGTTTTTTTAACGTTTAATAAATGTTTTTTGGCAATAAAAATCTACAAATGTAAAATCAATGAAAAAAAACGTTTAAAAAACATTTAATAAACGTTGTCTGCTGATTGGGGTAGCGTTTACAGACGGTATGTGTAATTTCTTGCTGTAAAAAAGATTTTTTTGCACGCATGTAGTATATACTTACATATATAAACGAAAAACTAATGAATATTCGTTTTTTCAGGGTCAGAGTAGCATGGAAAAAGTTGTCATTCGCCGAGGAATCCATCACACCGCATATACATATATGTGAATAATACAACGTTATGATGGAACGATGGAATATTCTTGAGGTCTGGCCGGTCTGGCCCGATCGGCATAGCGTTTAGCGTAATCGTGGATGTCGCCACTGCTCGATGTGGCCACTGCCGTGGAGTGGTGGTGTTGGTGGTGGTGACTCGATGTGCAGACTGTGCATGCAGTGCGCGCGCTTAGTACATGTTGTGCAGTCCAGTCGGACGCACCAGGGACGGACGGGTTGGACCAGTTGGACTGATCGGACTGATCGCAGGGAATGGTCGCCGTCGCCGTCGCGTCGCCGCTGTGGTGAGTCGCCGCGACAGTCGAAATAGGTTGACTGGGCGTCGTGTGGACGATGTGGATGATGTGGACGATGAAACTCCGTCGACGTTTCCGTGGCGCGTGAGCGTCACGCCCGAAGCCTCCCCGTCTCTCTCTCTCTCTCTCTCTCGTCTCTGTCGCCCACCCTTCTCCCTCGAACCGTGTCTGTTTTCCGATGTGAGTTGGTGCGAGCCATAAAAAGGAAAAGAGATCTCTCACGGGGAGTGCTACGAGACGAGAGCGCAGTCTCGACGACGTATCGTCGTACGATTGTACGCAGCGTGACGCAGCCTCCCTTCATACATGCAAGTATGTATGCAACCACGCACATCTCTTTCTCTCTCTCTCTCTCTCTCTCTCTCTCTCTTTCTGCGCGCATGATGTGACGTATAGATGTAGATTCACTCTTCGTAGTCCAGGTGTCTTATATATGGCTATACTAGTAGGCTTATTTATACACGTAGAAAATTCAGATATACCTATTACGTATCGTTCTCAAGAATCAAATATATCGTGTGCCAGCAGTATATGGGTGTATATGCGCGGGTGTGCGCTATATAAGTCTCAACAAAACTTGAAAATCTGAATCTTTATTTAATAATGATGATGATGATAAAAAGAACAGTAATAAGATTTCAAAATTAATTTTTTGCGAAAATATATTAAGGCAACAATTATTTTTGAACAAACAAAAACGTTTTTCGCGAACCAAAATTGTATATAGTGTCCTATTTTATTCTTTCTGCAGGATTATATTTTCGACATTTGGGTAATAGTAGTATTCAAAATAAACAAAAGACAAAAGTGTTTTGTCTGGAGCAGGACGTCGTAGTATTATAGTGTAACTTTGTTCTAGGTGGAGTCGCTTGCCAGCGATGAGTCACTCCTATCTTTTTAAATCAAATCATATGACTTTCTTGATCAATATGCTCCTTTAGTTCGTCTGCTTCTAAAAGTAAAATATGATATATCCCTAGAAAAATGTTCCGTTATTTTTCGCTTGACATTTTTACATACAATCAAATGAGATTTGGTTGTGCGACACATACATAAATATATATTGAACTCGGACATTGTCGCCTAATTTGTCTCATTATTCTATAACAATATTACGGTCAAAGAATAATAATCTAGAATAATATGATAACTAAAGATGCAGCACTGAGAACTTGAAATAATAAAGTGTCGAGAGCTTTAAGCAAACCGCTGGACTATACTGCGGTAATTTTTAATATAACATACCTAAAGTGGTATATTGAGGGTAGCGATACACAATAAACATATTTAGTGCTATAGCCGAATTGATTCCGTCTCAAGCTGAACCATTGATACGAAAAACACTTTGTCATGTACAACAAACAATAATATACGTCAGAGTATTTTTATTATTATCAATCATTAATTAACTGCATTACTCATTGTGCTTTTGTCTTAGGAAATGAAAATAACAAATAAATGAAATGCTACCATATGTACAAGAATATATCTGATCTTCTTTTGTTACAATCATTTAATTTCTACGAAAGAGAATATCCAATATTTTCCCAAGTAATAGAAAAAAAATATATATATAATTAACGTCATCGTCAATTATTAGTACATTGTTATTTCGATTTTAATATAAATTTTTAATAAACAGATAAAAAAACGTTAAGAAAATATCTATTTATATTTCTACATTATTTTATCTAAAAATTATCTCATTCTCGTTAATAATATAACTAATATGAAACCTATGATAAATTTAATTTTTATAGTACCTGTATCCATTGCTTATTCCGTAAAAGCACGTGTCAGGGTAATCATATATGTAATTAGATTTATATTTACCAAAATATAATTTGAAAATATACACATGTAGTTTTTTGAGCACGTTTTCGGACTGTTCTCTCCCTCATCGTCATTGGAATACGAAATGAGCGATTGGCTCCAGAATTAGGAAGCTATTTATGAGCTTCTTCCTACGGAAATCCATGGGAAAGTTTTTCATTTTTTCCTCGGCGAAATGTTGAGCGAATGCACGCGACGGGCTACAAAGTTATCAGACCGTAAGTTCAACGAACCGGAGAAGAACATCGCGGACTATCGGCACCTTCGATGCAGAGTATTACGGTTGCTCGCAAAGACGTGCCGCGAATAAGCGAGAGTCATCGCATCTCGATAGAATCGATAATGAGACGGATGATTCGCTTACGCTGGCATGCTTTTCGCTAAGAGCACGATGTAAATATGGTGTTTCGTTCGATAAAAATGAGAGAAACGATTTGAGAAAACAGACGAATGTTTTATCTTTTTCATATTTAATTATTATTAAAATATTTTAATATGTCAGGAGCTTTTAGAATTTTTAGAAAAACTCTGACGAGAGGAATCTGTTGATTGTATTAAGGCTGATTTATAGAGGCCGTAAACTGTTAATTTGGGCCGAAACTGTAAAGTTTTGACCAATCACATCATTCGATTTCGTTGTGCGTACCTACGCATTGGTCGAAATTTTACGATTTCAGCATAAATTAATAGTTTACGGCCTCTATAAATCAGCCTTTATATTCAAATTTCCAGTCAAGTAATATATATACATAATGTATAAAATAGAGTTCTAAAGAGAATACAAAATAAAAAAAAGATTTGTTTGCAGATAATGACAAACTGATGAGCTACTGTGAAATTGAAGGCAAAGGATCAAGAGACGATGGATCAGATCGGCAAGAAGCAAGCAAGCAACTCACCGGAGGTGGCGTTGGCCAGCGAGATTTTCGACCAGTTTTGCAACGCCACTACGTTGAAGTCTATTCTTGGATATTACAGACAACTGTGCGAATTGCTGAAAATCCGACCAAACGTTATTAATCAGTTTTATCCAAAGTTGAAAACAAAATTACGATCGTGGAAGGCGCAAGCTCTATGGAAGAAATTTGATCAGCGAGCAAATCACAAGTGTTATAATCGTGGCAAAATATGCCCGAACGCGAAGGTAAGTTGATTTATTAGTTTTTATCTTCCTCTTATTTCCTCTATATCGCGAGGAGGGCAATTTTAAAAGTAAGGTCCTGATTTAGGTTCTGATTATCGGCGGTGGTCCATGTGGTCTGCGCACAGCCATAGAGGCGCAATTATTGGGAGCCAAAGTTGTTGTGGTGGAGAAAAGAGATCGAATGTCCCGGAACAATGTTTTACATCTATGGCCTTTTGTCATTCAGGATCTACGTGGTTTAGGAGCGAAGAAATTTTTCGGAAAGTTTTGCGCGGGTTCTATAGATCACATCAGTATTCGACAGCTGCAGTGTATTTTGCTAAAGGTTGCCCTCATTCTTGGTGTCGAGTTTCACGAGAGTGTAAGCTTCGATTCTCTGATTCAACCACCGGATAACCAGGAAGACGGCAGTAAGTAATAATTCCGACGATGTCGAATCGAGGATACGATCAGTTTACTCTTTTCCACACATTTTGTAATTGTTCATTTTTTATGAATCACTCTTTTAAATTGCTTCTTTACAGAATCTATTTCTAATGTCTTTTTATTTAATACTTTAGAGATTGGTTGGAGAGCAAAGACTTCACCAGCTGATCATCCTGTCTCTCAATACGAGTTCGATGTGCTAATTGGAGCTGATGGCAAGAGAAATACCTTGGAGGGTTTTAAGCGAAAGGAATTTCGAGGAAAACTAGCTATCGCAATTACGGCGAATTTTATTAACAAACGGACCGAGGCAGAGGCTCGCGTAGAAGAGATCAGCGGTGTCGCCTTTATCTTTAATCAAAAGTTCTTCAAAGAATTGTATCAAGATACGGGTATCGACTTGGAAAATATCGTGTATTACAAAGATGACACGCATTATTTCGTTATGACTGCCAAGAAACATAGTTTAATTGACAAGGGAGTTATCCTGCGGGTAATAATGCATCTATGATTATCTAATTATTTCTCTAAAATCTAATTATCTAATTATTTCTCAGAATGGCGATTAAAGTGGAATTATTATTGATTTCTAGGATCATGCTGACACTGCAAAACTGCTAGCGAAAGAAAATGTGGATCGTGAAGCGTTGATGTTGTACGCGCGAGAAGCGGCGGAATTCTCGACGGAATATCAAATGATGGATATGGAATTTGCGGTGAATCATTACGGCCAACCGGATGTTGCCATGTTCGACTTTACTTCGATGTACGCAGCAGAAAATGCAAGTCGTGTATTAGAGCGTCACGGTCATAGACTGCTTATGATTCTCGTAGGCGACAGCCTTTTGGAGGTACCAAATGATATGTACTTTTCACAATTATTCTAAATTATGTAAAATCCAGTATTTACAGTATTCAACAACCCAGATTAATTTTTCTAAACATAGATTATTTTAGGAGAAGATATTTCAAAAATTCAAAGTTATGTATATGATGAAAGAATGTGGCTAGATTTTATTTATTATTATTCTTGTAGCATTTGCGTTTCTTTGATTTTTATGATTTTAGATTTCGATTTTAGCGTTCCTTTTCGTTTGAGCTTCAATAAAAAGAAACTAAACAAAAATGATTATAGCCATTCTGGCCTACCGGTTCTGGTTGCGCGAGAGGATTTTTGAGCTCTCTCGATGCGGGCTGGGCAATCAAAGGCTGGGGTGCTTCGTTGTCACCGTTAGAAGTAATTGCGGAGCGTGAGTCCATATACAGATTGTTGGGGCAGACAACACCGGAGAACTTGAATAGAGATTACGCCGCATATACGTTGGATCCTCACACTAGGTGAGGTATATAATTGCATTGGCTATGCCTTAGATATCTAAAAGACGAAAGAAATTGTCTCATTTACAAAATATATTTATTCAAACGGTTGATTGTGTAATTATTTTAAATTAAAGAAAGCTTCAAAACCTTATAGCAGTTTATTTGTTTCTTTCGGATTAAAAGAGAGATTTTTATTAAGTATCTTCAAGTAACTCTTTTGTTCTTGTATCTCTCTTTGTCTCAACAAATAATTTAAAAATAATTAAAAGTTAATTTTTTTTTCAAGGTATCCAAATCTTAATGTACGTTCTGTAACGCCGATACAAGTGCGCAGTCTTCTTGACACAGATGATCCTGAAAGCATCAAACAACCTGCGATACAGTCCGAGATCGATATTCCAAAGAAACGTAGACGTCGCGGTGAGTTTATTAATAATATTAAATCTTAAATTTTTTTAAAATTTTGAACTCTTAAAAATAAAAGATTAGATTTTGTGATACTCGTTTTTTTTTTACTTTTAAATTACTATTTGGTCTTGAATATCATTTTTGTAAAAAATATATTATTATGTAGATCTTAGAGCTGACACTCAAGTTCATCCAGACACATTGCTTCGCTGGCTACAAAAGCAAGTTGCATTGTACGATAATATTCACATCGAAGATATGGGTGCCTCTTTCAAAGATGGTTTAGCTATTTGTGCAATCGTTCATAGATACCGTCCAGATTTAATAGATTTTTATAGTTTAAACGCGAAAGATGCAGTGAAGAACAATCAACTCGCCTTTGATACATTGGAAAAGGAATTGAACATATCACCGGTAAGCCTAATGTATTTTTTATACTTTATCACTGCGATATCATTCATCGTGGTTACATCTTTTCTTTATTTTTAATATATAAACTTCATATCTTATCTTTAGAATCATTCATTATTGTTCAATGATATATCGTGGATGTTCCAAGTTCAATCAAGTTATTTATATACTACATATGTTCTTGGTTGAAATGAAATATGAAAAAATTTAAGAATTACATATTAGCTTATATAGTGAATTGCTAGTATATCTTTTCATTTTAAATTATAAAAATATTGTGTTATAAAAAGTATAACCATATAACATGTAAGTCTATAGATTACTTACAATTTGATAAAAAGAAAAATAATATTTATACTTGCAGATAATGACAGGAGAAGAAATGGTTCAATGCGATGTTCCTGATACACTTGCCATGTTTTCTTACTTAACTCAAATATATGAAGTATTTAGAGGCGAGATTCCGTACGTCAAACATCCAAAATTAGTAAGTGACTGAAAACAGAGAATATATTTACACAAGTCTAGAGTTTCTCTCTCTCTCTCTCTCTCTCTCTCTCTCTCTCTCTCATTTATTCAAAGTGTTTTAAATTAGCTAGAGCTATTTCTCTAAAAAATTTTAATGAATACTTGTATCTTCCATATACATACGCCAAAATAGTCATAAATTTAAGCGTCATTTATTGCAATAGGAACCAGAAGCGGAGGAAGGCACCGTGCATCCAAAGCAACTGAAACAATGGACGGCTGAGGAAAAAGCTACAAAAACACGACACTCACGTTCGCGACATGCTAATGAAAATGTTCACTCTTGCATGGATAAAAAGGACAATGCGGTTAGCCGACGTTCTCGAAAGAGGCGAAGTACCGAGAAAGTGGGCGCGACGATGGTAAGCAGAATGAATCGTCTGCCTATTTAGTTTATAATGATGATTAACGTTTGTCTAAAATACAAACAAATGCAACGGCAATTTCGCGTAAAATGTTAAATTTAAAAAAAAAATCGATAACATTCCAGAGAAAATTTATCTAAATTGAATTTTTTTTTGTAGTAAATTAGACCCAACATTATATAGCCATTATCGACCTTTTAACGCAATTATGGACTTTAAAAAAGACTAAAATGCTTATATATCTTATGTAGTCACGATGGCGGAAGATCGAAGCTGTTATGAGTCGCGGGATATTCGTATCATTATTAATCATATTTGTTGGACTTACCTTTACTATACTTCGGGAGGAACCGGACATATATACTGAACGCGCGTAATCTACCATACATGGAAATAAGTCCAAACTATCGGTTATGTTGTCAAATACAATTTTATATCTTTATCTTGTTAATATACTTGCTATTTAATGAAACCTCGAGTAAAATTTCTTTAAATTCTTAGGAGATTGTGCCAGAAACGTTAAATACAATCTTTCATTGTTTCTATACGCAAATCATGACTAAATATAGCAATACATAGTTGATTATGCATAGACATTAAATTTACAATTATGCTAACAGTAATTTAATAAATCGAAACTTTACCGGCTAATTTTCTTTTATTTCATTCTTTCTCTACATATAGCTTTGTAATGTCTCTGCTGCTTTTAATAATTATTTAAATAATTTTTCTACCCTAATTTTATATTTTATTTGCAAAATGCAATTCATTATATATAATGGTTCAAGGAGCTAATCGATGTTCTAAAATGAGATAAAAACATTTAAGATTTACGATTCGAAAAAGTACTGCTCGTATATATCATTTCGTCGCTATTTCATGCTTTCTCAGATAATTTGATTCACAATAGTTTGCTTTGCTGCAAAGAAACATTTCGTTGCTTGGATCACAAGTCACAAGAAATAGATTAGCATTCGCAATTAATTGATAGTCGCAAGACTAATGATAATCGTAAACTCGCAATAAAGGATGAAAGGCAGAAAAGACTCGATGAGATCGAAAAGTATCGAACTGAGCGCATGAAGAAGCGGCAATATTTGCGCAAGATGGCAACCCAGCAGTTCTACAAAAGTATGCAGATGCTGCAAGCCAATGCAAAACGCGAGAAAGATGAGCCCTTTGAGGATTACTCGATTTTTTTGTACCGTCAAACTGCACCAGATTTCAAGGATAGAGTAAAAGATTTAGAGCAGAAAATACTTTATCCCGTAAGCTAGAGACTGATGAGTGCAAATGTTTGACTATGTTTTCCTTCCATCTGCTAACGAAAGGCCTGTGTCTTTTGATGTTCGAAATAACAGCGTATTGTTTCTAAAAATACTTGACAAAATAATGAATTTTACTTTACCAGACTACTTTTGCCTCACTACACATTAAATATTAAATCGTGAAACACAACGAAAATATTTACATAGTTTATTTTCTGACATTATAACTTACAATTAGTACGACTGCAATGAAGGAATAAAGATGTTGATATATTCGTTACTAAATCTGTTTGATAGTTGCATACGTTATTGATTATTGTTGATTAACATGCTTGTTTAATAAGACATTTTAATCGATAGAATTATTTTGTATGAGGAATTACACTATTTTTACGCTTACATTGTTTTATTATACTTACGAAACTGGCGTCTGAAGAGAAAAGAAATACTATTAAATAGAAGGGCTAAGAATAACAATATTTATGTTTTAATCTAATGAAAATTAATTTATCTAAATTGTATTAATTGTATTTGAGCTTGAAAAATCAAGTTGAAGCTTGAAACTTCAACTAGGTATTTATTTAATTTCAGAATATTGCCTTACTGCTCTGTTATACATATTTTCCAAATAATCTCCTGTAAATTTTTACACTTTGTAAGAAGTTTATAATTTTTGCTTGCATTGTTTGTGATACTCGTATTAATTCTTTATAATCGCCTGCTTATAAGAGATTTCTATTAAATTGTCAATTATTCCTAGGACAGACAACCTAAAATACACATTGGTTACCGAAGAGGTAGTGTAGACGAGGAGTTTTCGGGAAGGATAAAAGATTTTGAAGATAAGCTTAAAGGATCAACATCTTCCGAGAAGAAACCTAGAGATCTTTTACGTGCTATCGGTTTGTATACATTTTTTATGCATATCCAAGTCCAGCATATTTTTTCCAACGTCTCTTTTTGTCTTTATTATGCGTTCGAAATCGAATAATGTTTGAAATATATGTTTGTACGTAAAAAGGTAAAATCGAGAAGACTGATTGGAACGTGAAAGAAATCGAGAAGAAGATCGAGGAGAACAAGATGGGACGCGGCGTTCGCCACGAACGTGTAGAGAAAGTGCCGAAGTGGAGTCGCGAGCAGGTTGGCAAAGAAACGCTCAATAGCACTGACGGTCTCGCACTTTTTCAGATGTGTATATGTTTCATTCAGTTTTTAGCTCGGCAGATCAAGATGGAGAAGCGAGGGAACGATCAAAGGGATACCTACAGTAAGTACGCTGACATAGACAATACCCTGAAGAATATAGGCAAGAAGATCAGGGAAGGTAGCGCGCTCGGATACAATAAAGTTTCAGCTATGGCTGAACAATTTTCGAATAAAAATCAAGATGTGGAGCCCAAACTGCAGAAATCGGTAAATACGAACTTTACGATCTTCGTAGGGAAATGGTCAACGAATATTAGCGACTATGATTGGTGTATCGGTGCCTATTATCGATGTCGTGTACTCTCTCATCGTTTTATAAAGAGAATTTTACTCAATTCTACTCAAATAGGAGAGAAGTTGTAAATCGGTAGTAGGGTTGCATTCTCGAAGAGACTCATAATTTATTAATTTGTTTATTTTACAGGGCATTTTTAGTTATTTTCAATATCAGAATCGTATTTAATCCTGGTATAACACACGCGTAAATGTTCTAAAAATATGTAGAAATATGAAATAATTTTCTTAATCTTTTATTAACAAATTTTAACGTTGTATTTATAATTTTATAGTTTGCAATATAAATGGATTATGCACGAATTGTAACACATGTAGAGTAATATTGAATTTTTAAATCAAACTTTTAGTGTGAAACTATATGTATATATCGTGTTAAAATTGTATTGTAAAAGTAACACGGCTAATTATAAATATAAAAATAACAAAATTTTTTTATAATTCTTTATATTAAAAATAGTATTGATATCTACTATATCAGATAAATTATATTTTTGTGTAGAACACTAAGCCTACTGTCGTACTACCTGTGCAAGGGGGTTCTGAGATGTGCCATTTTTGCAATAAAAGAGTTTATCTTATGGAAAGACTTAGTGCGGAAGGTAAATTCTTTCATCGCGGCTGCTTCCGATGTGAATATTGTTCCATCTCGTTAAGAATAGGTAATATTCAGTCTTTCAATTCTTTCTTTCTATAATGTTGTACAAATTTTGTGATTTTACAATGTTGCTGTTTCATAGGAAATCATACGTTTGATCGTGAGAAAAATGAAGGACGTTTTTATTGTACGCAACACTTTGGACTATCAGGAACGATGAAAACCAGAGCAGAAAAAAAGAAGATCAATTTAGTGAATAAAGAAAACGTACCTAATGCTACGGCTATGTTAAAAACAGAAAAGGTATAGAAACATGTATGTTGAATGCTGTAGAAATGTGTGTGTGTGTGTTACAAAAAATTGTTACTAAAATCTTTTTGTAGAATCTTAATCTAATATCTTTTGTAGATATTTTTTTGTAGAATATTTAAGCAAGATATTTTGAAAAACGATAAACTACGAAAATGTATATACATATTTTTTCAGGCCAAAACATCTTTGGAAGGCATTGTCGGATTTGATTTACTCGACCGTGGTCAAACTCCGGAGAGAATTGAATTTGAAAATTTAGCAGAAATATCAGATCCCGAGGAAGGTCATAGTCAAATGGATGAAGATGAGTGGACGGACAGAAATTTTGGTGCTTCTACAGCAGAAATGGGATCCAGCGATGATATTTCGGATATGAGGTAAATATGTGTGTACGCTAATATTAACTGTACTTTGTACCATTGTAGCTTTGCAACATTTTAAGTATATTAATTTTGGTTTAGTTATAACTGATATGAATAAATATTTAAAACTTAAAATTTTTATTGAAATGTATTATATTTGTATTTTAATGATTTGTTTACAATACAAAATGTTATATACATATATTATTAAAATTTTTAATTATAATGATTGTTCAAATTATCATCGTTTGTTTTGTAGTGATTCTGATGAGGACAATGAAGCATTTGAGGAAGCTATAGATCAACCACTAACAACCGAAGGAACTCTCGAGTTGGCTAAGAATTGGACGCTGCGTTATTCGCATCCGCATGGTACAATCGGGCAGTCTGATACTGGCAGCAATGAATATGAAGATTCTAGCGACGAATATACCAGTGAAGGTATCGTTTATCATGCATACAGTACAAACTATCACATATTAATGCATACAAAAGCACGTACGCACAAAGAACGCACTTTTGCTTAAAATTATGTTAAAATACCAATGTTTTTCTTTTATTTCTTTATTTTGTATGGCGTGTTTTTCATGAGAATATTCTGAGAATATCTGTTAATTATGAATAGAAAAAAAAACTAGTAGAAAAAACAGAATATTCGATGATTTTAAAACAAATTTTCTTGTTTATGTATCTTTTGGTTTCTTTGTTAGACGATGAAAGTGGCACTGCGACCGAAGATGAGGAAGACGTCCGCGCACGAGAGCTCCGGAAACAAGAAGTGTGGTTGAAGGTGCCACCGCGCAGCTCTGATACCGATACCGGTTCGGAAACAGAGGTGAAGCATTCTCAAGATTCTATAGATCCCGCTATAGTTCAAGAATCATTCATTTCTTTCGAATCTAGAGTAACACCGTCCTCAATGTCCAATGTGAACACAAATGATAGTGAGCTATCATCCGACAAAAATCCTCTCGGAGGACTGCTAGAATTTTCTAATGAGACAGCATTAGCTTCTAATGAATTAGCTAAAAATATACATGGTCAAAATAATACGATTTCCGCTCATAAAAATGGTACATCTCTCAACGTTATCTCGCAAATTTCTGAAAATGTAATTTGCGCAACCGATTCAGTGCTTCTTCCAATGCCAAATAATATTGACGATAATATTTCGGATCAAAATGAATCCTTGATTCCTTTGACAGACGTTGCTCTTAATCACTTGGATAAAGAATATTGCAATTCTGAGTACGAAAGTTTTGTGTATGAAAATATTCGATTAGATTTAGACGAATCGGATAACAAAATTCGCGATTGTATGCAAAATGATATTCTTGATGTTGACATAAAAAATCTTGCGTCAAATTCTATTAATTTCGATGTAAATGTTAATAATTTGAGTACAAATATTCTAACTGAGAATTCATTAGATTTAGCTGCAATACATAATTTGGAAAGAGAATATGTGCAAGACAATTGTTTGGAAGCTGGTTCAGAAGAGGTTGCGAAAATTACAGATACTACACCTTGCATTGAAACAAGCAAGGATTTTAGGGTTTCCGAAAGCGAAACTACTCTTAATACTGATAATTTGCCGAATGTAATCGTTTCTTTTTTGAATGAAAGCAAAAGTTGTTCTTTATCTTCTTCATCGTCAGATATTTATCAATCGATGGAGATGCTGTATAGTGGCAATTCAGCCATTAGCGATCACCTAGACGATCACTTAGAATACTCGAAATTTAATTTGCCTGATGAAATAAAAGTACTTAGGTGTGAAGATATTAGTGTTACTAATCAATGCGAAGGCAGCGACTTTATTAACAAAAATAGAAATGTCAAGTTTATCGATGATGATAATAATGTTACTCACGGGAACTTTATTGATAAGAAAGTTGACTTATGTTCAACAACTCCGATGGTTACTGCAAGCGTATTACAAGAGCCATACCCAGTAGTAACAGTGACATCGCCATCTCCGACACAAGAGATACAGCTTGAAGTCTTGTCTTTGGAACCTTCAAAATTGCTGGTCCCCTTCGAATCGCATAGCATTTCGAATTTTGATAATTGCGACAACGCATTCGATAAGCTGAAGCGTGATTTGAAGCAAAGAAAAGAAAGGAACAAAGCTACAGGAAATGGTCTCCGACCACTATCGACTGAATATGCCCGGTTGAAAATGAATAAATATTTTATAGAGAATAAAAAAATAATTCCGAAAAGTCAACCGACACAAAGTGAAAAAGTTGAAAACACATCTACGGAAATAGTAAAGTTACACATTAAGCCCAAGTTGTCTAACAAAGTAAATGCAGAGGAAATGCTCAAGTACTTTAATAAGAGTTCCTCGAATAAAAATAAATGTAAACCTTCCAACATAGACGCTATTGAACAAAATGAAAGACAAAAGTTAGAAATTGGCACTGAAGAAAAAAGCAGTTTGAACGAGAAAGACATTGATGCGATTGACCAACAGTTTAATCAAATCGAAGAACAGAATAAAAGTGCGTATTTTGAAGTCGATGAGATGAGCTATTTGTCAGGATTTGAAGTACATAATGACGCAGAGGAAATACCATACCATAGTTTAGAATTAACATATAGCGATGTTGAATTAAAATCTCAATCAAACTTTGACAGTGATCATGTCGAGCCATTAATGTCAAACTATAATATTCCTAAATTGGAGGACGACGAAAGAAATATTTTATATTTACATACAGATACAAGTACGAATATGGATTTAAATGTTGAGGATCTCAAGTTACATACTGCTATGACTGTTTCTGACATATCGACATTGCATACAGATATAAAAAGCAACGTTCGTTTTAATAATTTTACAAATGATGAAAAGAAACAAGAAAAAATCGATTCAATAGATAACGTTCCGAAGAGAGGAGACACGAATAGCGCAAGTAAAGAAACGAAAGTTAATGTAAATTTAAACAGCAGTGCAATAAATGATATAATTAACGAAGACAATGTAATTGAAACAGACATACAAAGCAATGTTTTAGGTGATGCAATAAATGAAGAAAGAACACAGAATTCAATAGATTTAGATGGAATCCTATTGAGTAATAATGGTGATGGAAAACAAACGAATAAAATAAATATTCCGAGTGATGACTTGGCTAAAGATACTAAATTAAATGGATATTTGTTATTTAGACATAATATACCTCCTAATGCAAAGTTAACTGCTTTTTTATTGTTAAATAATAATACGGATAAAGTTAAATGTAATAGGTTGCATAAAAGTGATACTGATTTATATCAGGATACACCGCGGGTTTTTTGTAAAAGTATAAACAATAATATTTCTAAATCATTGTCCGAATTAAAAAATTACACGATACGTAAAGATGTGTCCGCGGTAAAAGCAACAGTCATTGAAAAAGTAACAGGTACATTACAACCTACAAACATTAAAGACACAATTACAAATGATAATTCAGTACAAAATTGTGTTGAAAAAGTTCCTAAAAGGCCCAAACGAAAAAATTTGTCTTGTGATATTAATTCTTCTGAAAAAACTTCAACAGCGATCCTTAATTTGACAACTTGTAACACGGAAATCTTTCCCCCTGAAATTCCAGTAAGAAAAAAATCGGCAAGGAGAACTCTCGAGGATCCACATCGAAATCAAGCTATTGAAGATATGTCGAAAATACAAAGCCAAACTGTCGAGAATATTTCAAAATTATATGGTCAAAATAGCATTAATGTTTCTAATATTCCAAATCAGACTGGGGAAAAACTTTCAAAAGTTAAAAGTCAAGATGATAAGGATAATGCAAAAGTAATAAGTCAAAATGTCAACGATGTTCTAAAAATTCACTGTCAGGATTATTATGACACTAATTCAATGAATGTTCAAAGGCCATCGAGACGAAATGTCACAAAACTACAAAATCAAGACATTGCAAATCTTTCGAATGTAAATAAGAAAATTATAAAAGATGCTAAAGATAAAGTTATAGTAGCAGAAAATCAAAATGTTGCTGGTACATCAAGATTACAGAGTCAAGGCAAAAGTATATCGTCGACTCAAGAAGATGCTTATCATCATACAAATTTGCATTTGCTTAATAAACGTGAGGAACCTCCAAAGTTTATCTCTAATAATAGTCAATCAAAGAAGGATAAATGTTTAATTTCGTAATGTTAATAATATGATACATTTAAAATATTTTGTGATATAATGTTTTACAAAAAATGTTTTAGCTTTAATCATATTTGTTTTAACGTTTTATTACAAATTTTTAATTTGATAACACAATTGTCTAGTGTTTTTTAATATCAAATATTTATGAAAGCTTTCATAATACACAAGTAATTTTTAAATTGTAAGTGATAAAAAATATATAGTTTCTCGCAAATTTAATTTCAGGAATACAGTATTTAATATTAACAATTGTAAGAAGTGCGAAAAATTGCAAAAAATATAGCATGTGACTGAACTTGTCGCTGAAAAGCTATTTCGGACTGATCAACAAATTTATTTTTCAAGATTCAAGATGATTCGATATTATTATATATTTACTCCAAATGTTGATGAATGACATGCATTCTGTTTGTGTGTCAAATCAAATGATGTATAAATGGAGTATGACTCTCAGATTTGTGATTTTTAGAACATTTTTCTATGGAGACTTCTGAATTGATAAATTATGTAATTTTTCGTATTTAACGTACACATATAGACACACAAATTTACAATTCTTATATTTTGTGATTTTATAGTTTACCATCTTAGAGATTTATATACATATATATATATATACCTTTATAAATATTGTAGTTGTGCAATTATAAATTAGGGAAAACTGTGTGTGTGTGTGTGTGTGAGATGTATTAATAAAGTAAACAGAAAAAGTATGAGTAAAAATCTTGGCTGATGGTGATTGATTTAAAAATTTTCAATGGGCCTAGTTTTTAATCGACCAATTAAGGAGCATTAAGGAAAAGGTAATCATCTTGTTATGTATGAGTGGCGTGCTAGTGAACTAATTTTTTCATTAACAGTGACTCAAATCATTAATTGTTTGTGTTTGATTTAGTACTCATACTAAAAGTAGCGGTTTACTCACCAATATCACTAATTCATTCAGAGATTACCACCAGCCAGTACTTTATTAAATGTCTCATCACGTTTTCGTTTTAATTATAAAATTGATATTTATGCTGTACGAATCGATATATTAACCGTGATAAAATATTGATTTATAAATATAGAGGTCACTTACAGAAGTAACACAATCAGAACACATGATAATTAGAATATTAGCATCTGTGTCTTTAGCTACTCTTTATCCGATCCTCACTAATTTATAATTTACTAAACTTGCTTATTATTCTAGTTATGTATTTATTATAATTTTTATATACATTTAGCACACTTTGTTCTGTAGGTTGTATCGTCGGAAGATGCGTCAACTGAGGAGAGTGTGGAAAATTCCGCGACCGAAATCTCGACCGACTCCGAATTTGAGCACGATGAAGCGACTCCAACGCAGCATGAGATTCCCGAGATTACCATCAACGATTCGTACGTGCGGAAAACGAGAGGGACTTACGTCGAGCCGAAGAAAGTGCAGGTGAAGAGTAAGGTGATCTCTTCGATCAATGGCAATCTGACACAAGACAAAAAACAGAAAGATACTCGCGGGCAGTTTTTGGGAGACCATACTAAGGTGGAATCGAACAAGGAAGTAAATTGCAACGTGCCGGCTTCTGTCGACATAAATAATTGCACGCCATTGTTCAATCCACGAAAGGGAGATTATCTTCTGAATCGCACTCACTCCACCGGCGGAATCGCTTCGAGACTCTCCTTAGAATTGAAAAAACGTTATTTGTTAGGCGGATCAACGTTGGGTGGTTCCGTCATAAAATCAGGTTCGACGTCTAACGTCGTGGACACAAAGTTAAGGAACTTTACTGATGCGATCTCTCAGCATCAAAAATTATTAAATCCGGCACCGGAACCTAGTCCCACCATGCAAGCATTTCTTCAAGGTATTTTTACGCTTTTATATTTTCAACCTTAATTTCTATTATTTTATGACATGTTTAATACATGTTTAGAATTTTTCAATGCTGCAGCGTAAAATAACATTTGTAATATATTAATTAATTTCTTTTACTGAGAAATATCTGAGAAATAAATTTTTGAAGTAATATTTTAACCTGGTACAAAATCATTTTTTTATGTTTAATTGTGTGTGTTTTTTTAAGGTACTAATAAACTACGAACCAACAATGCACCGCTTTCTCCATTGTCGCCTACAGTTTTATTTTCGCGACAGTTATCAACCGATCACTGCCAAAATTCATCAAACGATGTCGCGAAGCCGACAACCTTGATAGAAACATCAAAAGCACAACAACTACCTGATTTAGTGAAAGAATCCAGTATTTTAAAATCGAAAACAGCACCCAACATTTGCAACGAATCTTCGACGAAAAACGGGCAATTAATCGACGAACAAGTATTTCTACAGCAAGCTAATAACTTGACGAAGAATGTCGTAGAAGATATAAAAAGCTCGCAAAGTACAGAGAAAATTCCCTCGAGTAATGCGGAAGAAGGTAATGGTTTTAGACCGCGTAGTCCTCTCCATGAAACGTCCATTATCGTACCGCAAGTAGACTGGAGCAGGAAGAACGAAGACAAGGATGCCAGTTCGGGCGATTCCGAGATAGATAGCGATTCATTATCTTCTTCCGACTCTAACGAAGCAATCAAAAATGATCAACTTGCCATAAATCTTTCGCCGCCCAGATTACGGATTCACAGCACCGATGGCGATCTTTTATTGGATGAGGGAGTCGATCGGTATAAGCCTTACGATCCTGACGATGGCCAGACTTTTGAACCGGATTCTATCGAAGTTTCCTTTCTGCGGGATCGTCGATTACTCGATCCAATTGATAATACGCATATTGTTGAAATGGTAAATAATAATATGGAACGATTAGATTTGCGAGATGACAACAGGAAGAGCAACTGCAGCAGTCCTGCTTCCGAGGCTTCGGGAATGTCTAACAAACAAGACGATTCCGAGGAGAACGACATTACCACTGCAGCATTTACCGAGACAGAGTTTTCCGAATGGGCTCGCGATGGGGAGGCTTTAGTCTCTGACGATCTTCGTGACGTAGAACTCGACATCGATCCTAGCTTTATCACTGTACGAAGGAATAATTCAAAGCTATCCTGTACATTCGCCAAAGTCGCCAAAGAGGATGACACGGGACTCGAATATTCCAAGATTGAACGGGACTACCCGAACAATAATACATCGAAACTCTTAGTCAACGGCGACGATATTAATTACATGGACACGGACAATGAGTCATTGTTGGATGACAGCCTTCAAGATGCCTCCAATATCGCGATGTTGAAAAATCGGGGTTACATCGAATTCGTAAATGTCAAGACGACTGTTTCCAACTTTCCTACTTCAACTAACAATTTATTAATCGCTGATGCGCCAATAGCGAAACTCGATCTGGAAAACGACTCATACGGTGAAGAAGAAGAAGAGCAAGAAGGCTTCAAGGGCGCTAATGTGATTGAGATTGATCCAGTTACCATGGAGGATGTGATGAGCAGACTAAACGAGCCTAATGCGAGCAAATCATCGATGAAACCGGAAATTTCAGTCGAGGAACAAGACGAGGGAGGAGAATTTAAGGAGAACACGAAGCGGGAGCAATTGGCGGAAGCTTTTAACAAAGAATTAGTTCAATCGATGGAGGAAGATAGTTTGTTACTTGTGGAGCCAGCGGAAGATACGACTACTAGCGAAGTTGTGACGGTACTTGCGAGTCCGATCAATCCTCAGGTGTCTATAATTCCAGTAGAAACGACGGAGAAGCGCGAGGAATCAACCAAGGCGGATTCTAGCAATCCGGACTATCTGGAATATGTAAAAAGATTGCAATCTAGAATTGCAGAATTTAGCAACGTCAAGGACTCTATCGACGTAAGAAAATCGAGGCGAAAAAATTCGAAAAACTTGGCACAGACACGCACCGCGGACATGATCGCCGAAGAGATCAAATGCCAGGAACTGTCTACGATAATCGTAGACAGTAACGGTGTCAATTCACCGACAACTTCGAGAAAACTTGAAGAGATTACAAGAGAACGGTCGAAGCAAAAGAACCTTATTCAGGATCTTCTAATGGATAAACTCGAGGCTCACAAACAAAAGTCAGCCGAGAAAAAAGCCCGAAGAGCTGCCAGGGTCTCATCTTTTACCGCGTTATCACCGATGAAACCTCCATTATCTAATGCTTCTGCCGTTGGTAACAAGTTTGTGCCTACTTCTATAATATCACCAGTGAGCAGTCCGACTCACACAACTTTCGGAGAAGTCAACAGGCCATTGAAGCTTTCGATGTCTTTGTGCCTTCGTGAGCAGACCGATCAAGAGGAAGCCAAAGAAAAAGAAGTCCTAAAGAAGGCAGACGAAGACTCAGTTACTGTTAGTCTAGAGAATGTTTTTAAAACGCCACTTGCACCACCAAGATTGAAGAGCGAGGAAGCTAGAAGGACTGCCGAGAAGGCTAGACAAGATGCTCGGGAACGGGCTAGAATGAAGAGTGACGAAGATTTGGGCTTAAGTCCCGAAGACAGAATCAAGGAATTAAGAATGAAGGTGACACGGAGACAGCTCTCAATGGACGATACAAAAAAGGACGCTACGCCGAAGACTGAAAGAGTTAAATCGTACAACTTTAGCGCAATAGATAATTCGGAGCCGAAATTACAAGTCAGCAAAAGCACCGACAATATGAAGAACATTGCAAGGAAAATCAATTTCCAGAAACTGCCAGCGGCTAGCGCCAAATCAATGGATGAGTTGTTGAATACCGCAGGTCTATCACTTTCAGATAATAATAGCACGGCAATCAAAAGGGACAAGAAGAAACAGAAAGACTCGGAGAGAAGAAAGAGTATTATACAGGCTGTGTCAGACTTCTTTTTCAAAAAGGAAACAAGTCCGTCGCCCAATCAGAAGGACAAGTTATCAATGTTTCGACTGACTTCGAAATCAAAAGGAAAAGTAAGTATTTCTATCACAGTTGTTACTATTACTATTATTATTGTTATCATTATCATTAATTATCATTATCATATGCAAACTGTTCTGAAAGAAAATTGTATAGCATATCGTTTCTACATTAAATGCAGATTGATAAAACTGTTTCATCGAAATGCGACACGAGACCTAAAAGTGTAAGCGAGGATATGCTCGTAGGAAATTTCTTCGGTGAAAATCCTCCACCCGTACCGCCACCACCGCTTAACTATTCTGCGTATACCACTCAAGTGTCAGGTATGACTTGTACAAATATCCTTATTGCAGATTTTACAAATATCACATTATTTAAATTACAAAGTATACATCTGTTGTGTGTTGTACACACATTATACTTCTTATAAAAATACATGGTTTATTTTTAGCTTCCGTTATTTAATATAATATTTAGTAATAAATAAACATTCTGTTTTTCAAATAATTGAGTACAATTCCTATATTTTACACAATATTTCCAAATATAAAAATTTGTATTTGTATCTTTTGAATCAAAAAGTAATATATCTGAGAGAGAGAGAGCGCTAGGCTATAATACTTATATATTTGCACTTTTGAATTATCTTATTAATAATGCAAAGAGATACAAAGTAATGTATTGTACTTTCATGATTTTATATTTTTACGTTTCAGATGACAGTTTATCAGATGATGATACTAAAACAACTGCTTTATCAGCGTCATGCATGCAAAAAGTTACGACAACTGAAGAATCGTGCAATAGTGTTTCACGTAAATTAAAGACTGCTAAAAAAGTAGCTAGACAGGCACAGTTGAAGAGGTAAGACATAATATAATTAAATTATATTTGAAGATATGGAGAAGATATATAACATATCAAATCAAGTAGACGATTTTTTAGAGAAAAATATTAGAAAAAAAATAAAAAATAAAAATTAGTAAAATATATGTATGTATATACTTAGAAACGTGTAGTTTTAATTTGAAAACCTTGCTGAATTGAATATAATTTAAAGATTGCGGATGGCTCAAGAAATACAAAGGAAATTGGAGGAAACTGAAGTAAAACAAAAGGAATTGGAGAGCCGGGGCGTTAGTGTTGAGAAAGCGCTACGTGGTGAAGGAGGTAATATAATATTTTTTACGTACATATCTATTGATTCTTTAAGTTTTTAGAGTGTTTTAATCTTTGTTATTATAACTTTAAATATAATATTCTGCTTATATTCGATTATCATAATTTTCGATCTCTTTACTCTACTTAACTTGTATATAGATATTCAGTCTTCAATTGATTAAAAAGCTAAATAAAGAATAACTGATATATATTAATTAAATATTTTCTATATGTGGGAAATATTATACATAAGTGGGAAAAAAAACACAATCTGAGGAGTTAAATAATTTTGTTTAGATTCCTCAAATCGTGAAGAAGCTGATTTGCTTAGAGAATGGTTTGATCTTATGAAGGATCGTACGGAACTGCGTAGATATGAAAAGGAACTTTTGGTTCGCGCGCAAGAGGTTCAGTTAGAAGATCGTCATGAACGATTGCAACAAGAATTACGTGAACGTTTGGCTGATGATGGTATTATTTTTAATTTTGTAACTTGTTAATTTATAATATTTTATAATAATTAGAATTTATCGAACATCAAAATGATGAAAATACTAATTTATTAATTATTAACAGTGAGAAATTTTTAGAATAATTTTTCGAGTATCTGTGTGTGTGTGTGTGTGTGTGCGTGCGTGCGTGCGTGCGTGCGTGCGTGCGTGCGTGGGTGCGTGCG
>VBVR01002539.1:0-21991 GCA_011638315.1 Tetramorium parvispinum
GGATGATATCGGCCGGAACGCGGTGGATGCGTTTCGCGTCAATGTCATCCACGCACGGCAGCAAGTACGCTCGCCAGTAACCAACATTGCCAGAACATCATTTTTCCATATAAAACGCGCTAACATCTGGTTAGCCGCCGTCACCAAGCAAAATGTTAACGCAGCCATGGTATTCGAGCTGCTGCTGAAGATCATAGATGTTATGCAGTCGTATTTCGGCAAGATTTCCGAAGAGAACATTAAGAATAATTTCGTGCTCATCTACGAGCTGCTCGATGGTCAGTATTTAAGTTTGATTAATATTTTAATGATTTACGTATAGCTTTTTCCTCGGAACCTCATTATTTCTTTTCTTTACAGAGATACTTGACTTTGGATATCCGCAGAACTGTGATACGGGAGTGCTGAAGACGTTTATCACTCAACAAGGCGTAAAATCAGCCACCAAGGAAGAACAAGCTCAAATAACATCGCAAGTCACCGGTCAGATCGGATGGAGGCGAGAGGGCATCAAGTACAGGCGCAATGAACTCTTTTTGGATGTACTTGAGTACGTAAATCTATTAATGAGCCCTCAGGGTCAAGTTCTTAGCGCACATGTTGCTGGAAAGGTAAGTTCTCTAAGAAAGATAAAATAATTTGTCAGAAAGACAGATTTCTGATGAGAAAATCACATTTTAGGTGGTAATGAAATCCTATCTATCTGGTATGCCGGAATGCAAGTTTGGGATTAACGACAAGATCGTCATGGAGGCTAAGGGCATGAAAGGGGGCGGTGGATTGGGAGGCGGCGGTGACGATCCCACAGGCGCTAGATCCGGCAAGCCGGTTGTCGTTATTGATGACTGCCAATTTCATCAGTGCGTTAAGCTTAGCAAATTCGAGACCGAACATTCCATTAGTTTTATACCGCCGGATGGTGAATTCGAACTGATGAGGTGAGACACGATAGTACGAGAGTAATTATGGTTCCAATGTATAAAAATTGTTTTTATTTACAGATACCGTACCACGAAGGACATATCATTGCCCTTCCGCGTGATACCGTTAGTACGCGAGGTGGGCCGAACGAAAATGGAGGTCAAGGCGGTCCTGAAATCAAACTTCAAACCCTCGTTGCTGGGACAGAAGATAGAGGTGCGTGTCCCGACGCCGTTGAACACCGCCGGGGTGCAGCTGATATGTTTGAAGGGCAAGGCGAAATACAAGGCATCGGAGAACGCGATTGTATGGAAGATCAAGCGCATGGCCGGCATGAAGGAGACGCAACTGTCCGCCGAGATCGATCTGCTTGAGACGGACACGAAGAAGAAATGGACGAGGCCGCCGATATCGATGAACTTCGAGGTGCCGTTCGCGCCGTCCGGCTTCAAAGTGCGCTACTTGAAGGTTTTTGAGTCCAAATTGAATTACTCCGATCACGACGTGATAAAATGGGTTCGTTACATCGGGCGCAGCGGCCTGTACGAGACGCGATGTTAATGATTTCCGATGTGGAAGCGTAAATAATTGTAAAGAAGTAATCTCAATGCGGAAGTCACAAGACTATGAGTATCGATATTGGCTATATCTCGTTATTATTTCATTGTAGCGCATATTTGAAGCAACGATCTGAAATTGTTCGGACGGTAATTCCGAATCGTGTTCAGACGGCTCCATTAATGCCTGGCCATATTAACTGCACTTGTTCAGAGTGTACTTTTCTCTTTCCACATGTTTTCATTTTGGAAAGAAAGACATTCTCTGAATTAGTACAGTTAGTATGGCCAGGCATTAATGGAGCCGTGTGTACAGTACGTAGCGATGGATAAAGTATCGAAAGAAGAATTCCATTGTCAGCACAAAATTCTGTATAATTTTGCTCGAAATTTTTTTGTGTATATTATACTATATATAGTTACTAGCAGGAGTGACATTCGTTTTTATTTGTTTGGAGAAAATGCGGTAATTTCTGTTGGGAGCAATTTTTTCAAACGCAGAAGTAAAAATAGTTTTCAATTTATATGGAAAGGTGTTGAGCGAATCATGATAAGTACCATTAGGCAGATTATTTCTTTCGTGCCAATTTTTCACGTCGTCCATTTCTTTTACGGTCGATCGATTTTTGTTCGCGATGTCGCATCACGCGAACTGAATGAGATTTTGTTAATATTTTTAATTGAAAATTTTTTTGTTACTGAAGTTTACGATAATTCAGTATGATCATGAATTGTTTATATAACATTTATATATAACATTTATTTGAACCATCTATTGAGATTTTTATTTTCTTTTGGTTCGTTCCTATGCCGAGATCATTACATTAGTTTTTAGCATTACATAATTTCAAGCAAAGTAATTAAACATCTCGATTTTCCTGGAATTGTATACTACATCTACACTACACTAGGATGATTTATCTTCAAGAAATATGAATATATATTTGTAGGATTACTATATATAATGAATGTTTTTCTTTTAGAACACTGATTTCTGTATTATATATGTATTAATATATATGTACGAATTTTAATTACATATTATGTAATGATATATGGAGTTACGGCCTTTTTGGGAGGAAATTGAGCGAAACTGAACAAATCTGTACGCTACGGATCATTCGGTGCGAGCTTGCGATGCGCTCAATGAAATGTAGAATGCTATTAACCTGTTATGCATGAGAATAAGAATAGAAAGAAGCATTGATCGATTGTACGAGCGTAATTGATTTTGTCTCTCTAAAGGAACGCTCGAATGCGTAATGAAATATATGTGTAAAATAAATTGTTCGTTAAATTTAATTATCCCGCTCTTGAAATTATCGTCCTTATGCGACAAAATTAATTCGCGTGTAATGTCAATGTAATTTGAAATTACGTTTTACGTTGATGAATCAAAGACCATAGGCTTCGAGTAAAGTTTTGGGATAAGAACGCGATATTTGAGGCAATAAACGAAGCGTGCACTGCTCACATTCAATCAGTATGACGGTTATTCTCGATAACTTGAAATTCACGAAAAGATAACCGAGTTACAGCATAATTTACCTTGAAAAAGAATTAAAAAACTGGCTGCCTAAAACCCTCTCGAAAACCGAAGTGCACTAAAGTGCACTCGCTCTTATCGACATATCGAACGATATATCGATATGCGATATTTTAAACTGCGACGCGTTCGAAGTCTAAAGACGTCAATAACACAGATTTTATAATAGAAAATTCGAAACGCAGAACAATGGATCAATAACAATCGAGTTAACGACAGTTTTATTCACGCTTCTGTTTCCGTCGATCTGTCGCAATTTGAATGCGAGCCGCTGATTTGGACAATTACGATTGAGTGAAAGCAGCGCGATATTTTTGATTCGGCATAATTCAGATTTGTCATGCGTCCACGTTGCAGACTCTTCGTTGCATACTTCAGTAAATACCAACTAGCAATATAAATATAACCTAATACATGTTGTACAATAACATTGTAGTTTAATTACATCCCGGGTAGGACAGAAAGTCATGATAATGTCAAAGCGACCTCAAATGGTGTCAAAATGATAAAAAAAAAGATTAAATTATGATTGAAAGATGAATTTTGTAACCATATTCTCGTCATTTTGACGTCACTTTGATATTATTATGACTTTTTGTTCTACTTGGGATTATCTATGTGGGAAATTCTAATATCGATGCAACATTAGTTTATAGTGTTTAATACCAGGACTCGATCGGGGTGAGAAATCGTCAAATTACGTGGCGACATGGTCGGCGGGGCGGAGCCGCGGGAGCGCGGCGGGAAACGCCGCTTTGAATTTCCGCTCGGAGTTTTCTCGTCTACGTCCGCCCCGGCGCGTCCGCGCGACGGCACGGAGCGCGATGACTCTTGCCTCGGAGCGGCGCATGCGGTCCACGCTCGCCTCGCTCCGCTCCGCTCCGTGCGCTCCGTACAACGTATACGTGTCGCGCGTATACCTGTCATGGACTCCGAGGATCGACCGCGGCCGCCGCGGGCACGCGTGATCGCGCGATTCCCTGCGTGAGAGTGTCGCGCAACGCCACGCACGCCACGCACGCCAAGCACGCCGAGCCGACGGAACGGACGTGCACGAGGAAGCGCCAGTCGGCCGAGACCGTCGCCTTTGTCGATCATGAGCGTCGCGGTACCGTCGCGCGGAGGAAGGTGCCGTCGCCGCCGCTGGTGAACACAGCTGCTGGCTGGGAGGGAAGCGCGGCGTGCCGAAATGATCGCCCTCGTCGGCGACGGGCCTTCTGTTCTCGTTCGGAACACGGACCCCGTGAGTATTTCTCTTTCTCTCTCTCTCTCTCTCTCTCTCTCTCTCTCTCTCTCTTCTTTCTGCGCGTCATCAAATAATCTGGAGCGTCTCCATCCCACGGGGTAAATAGAGGGTGCGGGGGTGCGGAGAGAATCGGGTGCGCGCCTACGAGATACACGGGGCAACCGACGAGCGTGTGCGTGTGTCGCCGCGACGTCGCGACGTCGCCGTCGCGCTGCTCACGGCTTCGCCCGTCCGCGTGGCGGCTTTATGGTCGCCGCTATTTTTAGCGCATACCGTAAATCCGCGCGCTCCGCCGCCGCCGCCGCTCCGCGAGGGCGGAATCTCGCGCTTCTTGCCCGCGGGCACGTGCGGCCGTACGGACCTCCGCCTCCGCGACGGGCACGTTTTTTCCGTCGCACGTCGTCGGCGACGTGGACTTTTGGCGGGAATGTCGCTGGATCGCCGAAGTCGCGAAGATCGCTTCGCGCCGCGCCGCGCCGCGATTCCCGCAGCCTGCGATCGATCCGTGAGAACAATCGAGTTTCATTAATCGGGAAACTCGTTGCGACGCCGCGCCGTGTTTCCAGCGACTCCAACTCCGCGGCGAAACGTATTTCTGAATATCGGAATCAACCCCAGGCAACACAGAATATTGTAGTAATATTGCAGTAATACTGTAACACACTTCAATTATATTGCAATAATGTTACAATATTGTTGCAATATTATCACAATATTCTGTGTTAATTGGGATGTTTTGAATTAAAAGCGTTGAAAAGAAACACCTAAATGGAAAATTAAAAGTGCGTTTAGCTTTTACGTATTAGCGTATTAACGTATTAAACGTGCTTCTATTTAAAGATCAGTTCGTTTAGATTGATTTTTTCCGCGCTTGCTCTTAAAAATGTGCAAATCAAAAGTACCGTGAGTAAATATTAATATTAACGTCATGCGCGAATTATCATTGCATAAGATACAATAGCGATATTCCGCTAATTTTACGTTATTGCATAAGTGGGGTTTTATCTCTCAAGGGCGAGGATATTTTTGAAAGATAATTCCTCGGAAAAAGTCAGACTCACGCTCGCGCTTTAAAAGAGCTTCGCGTGTAAGTACGATATCTTATCGCCCGTGTAATAAATTCAATTTTCGTGGTAGTAGCTATATGAAAAATAAGCGTTGTGTAAATTGATGAGTTTTTGTTGTTTCGAAAGCGGATCAGTTTGGTAAATGAAGTTGTGGGGTTCCATCGCGATGTTTTACAAAATAATCTTTTTTTAGAAATACCTATATATATTTACCCGAGAAAAATGGGTGTAACATGATCGGATGTAAATATTGATATGAAAAAATCTTATAAAATATATGATTGTATATAATCCGAAATTTGGTGCGATATGATTTTATATTTATATTATTATATAATTCCGCTAATTTTACATTATTGCGATAAATGGGGTTTTATCTCTCAAGGGTGAGGATATTTTTGAATATAATTATCAAACAAAATTACATATGTCATCAAATCATTTTGGATTTAATTATATATGGCTAATTATATATGATTTTATATTATTACATAAGTTCATTTTTCCTCGAGTATATTCGTCATCATTTCTTATGTAATTATATAAGATCATGTATAATTGGCTATATATAATTAAATCCAAAAAGTTCTGATAACATTTATAATTTTATTTGATAATATATAATAATATAAAGATAAAATTATGTTGTGCCAAATTTCGGATATTATTATATACAATCATATATTTTATAAGATCTTTCTATTTCTAATTATATATATTTACATCTGATCATATTAGACCCATTTTTTTCTCGGGTACTTTTTATTTATTATTATACATTATGCAGGATTTATATAAGACAAACAGGATGTGCTTTTCTTATTAATCATATTTAATTTTGCTATAGAGCTCAAAAGTTAATTAATCTTTAAATATCTCGATCACAAATAAATGTAGAGATCATTTTTACATTTCCATAGAAATTTGGGCTTTTATTTTTATGGTTTTATTCCCTTTTCCCTCTTTGCTAACTTCCCGGGTTAAAATTTCGTAATTTGATAATGATTAATTTCGTTAATCTAAGAAATCTTTGTTCTCGCCTTTTATAATGCAAACGTCATAGATAACGCGGTCGCGACGGTAATCTCCCCTAAGAGCAGCCGCGTTGTAGATACGTCCCTTAAGGGCTGAAAGACTCTGGTGAAGGATAATATTTTCAGAACACAAGGTTAATCCCTTGGTCTTACTGCCTTGACTTATTGAAGCAAGAACTCTTTTCTCGAGGCTTCTTGCTGCACGAAGACTCTCGGATCGATGCGAAGAATGGCTGGAAATGAGAAATTTATTTAACATTTTAGCTTTCATGCGACGAGTCTCTTAATTCCCGTGGAGAGAAAACAACAAATTGAATTTATCCTCGAATTTAGTTAGCCACTTTCAAACAAGAGAAAAGGTTCAATGGCACATGTGATATCGACGCAATATCGATGCAATATCAATATCTTGTCCCGTCAAATTGGACTCGTTATCTCGATGAGTTTATCGTAATCAGCTGTTATCAAGAGTGACGCGTCACGCGTTTTCTACCGCCTGGGATTCTAATGGCGTTCGAAGGCGATAGCAATAACTAGCATAACTAAGAACGCGCGTAGGAACATTACTTTAGAATATCTCAGACTCCCAACTAACTCTGCTTGGAAACTGACGTTCACTCTCGAATATAATGATGCATCAAAAGCGATGTACTCCGCTGTTGATTACATTACCTAGCTAGTCAATATTTAGATATTTTGTAGGTAAAAGCAACGCAAAATACTTTTTCTTGAATTTCCATAACAAAATCAGATGCTTCTACGATAAAATAGAATTTTCTTCGTAGTCGTACATACATACACATTTAAGCTATTATATATAATAACTATTTATATAATAACTATTTATATAATAACTATTATATAAAGTAATAAAAAAAGAAACGTGCTTAGACGTTGAACAATCATTAGAATTCTAAAAAGGATACAAGTATATAGTTTACTAGTTTAGAAAATTATTTTGTTGTAATTCTTTCTCGACCTTCTCTATTTTCACTATTTTCCGTTACCCTACTTTGTTGCATGAAAAGTTTATGACGTGTAATCTCTTAGTAAATTGGCAAGGAAGGATTTATCATAAGCGAGTGAAATTCTCCA
Organism: Tetramorium parvispinum; assembly: GCA_011638315.1. Classification (NCBI taxonomy): domain Eukaryota; kingdom Metazoa; phylum Arthropoda; class Insecta; order Hymenoptera; family Formicidae; genus Tetramorium; species Tetramorium parvispinum. The sequence goes on from VBVR01002539.1 coordinate 7,467, forward strand.
GATGATTAATGAAAGAAAATTCGCTGCGGAGTAATGCACGAAATTCGATCGAAAGTTCCCTGGTCGTTCCTTTCAGTTCTCTTTTTTTCTTCAGCTCTCGCGACTCGCGCGCGTTCTTTAATATCGTGCCTCATAAACGTCAAACTGCGACGATTCTTGTAGTGAGGCGGTTTCGCTTTTGGAAGACGTGCGCAACATATGGGTGCCTGGAGATCGATCGCGTAGTCATGCGATTTTCTGGTTAACGATATCGGATCACGAAGCCGACGGTGCATGGCTGTCGAAAGAATTCCACACTCGTTCCGAAAGCGCAATGGGAGAAATGCGTTGCATTTAGCATCCTCTTTATTTACGCGCCATTATTGACACCGTCGGATTTTATTCATTGTCCGATGCTCTTTCTCGTCCCACGTCATTTTTGACATGTTAGATTTTATTCCACGCGCGAGGAGGCATTAGCGCGGAGAAAATCATTTCTGCTCGAGCTTTTGTGGTATAGATGAATTTAATCAAGTCTGAGTCTGCTTTTCATGCAGCATACGCGACGTTCTTTCTTAACGTGGAATCTCTCTTTTTTTTTCTCATACAATTTTTATACGCTGTCATTTTTTTTAATGCAATGCTTTAATCATCTTTAGTGTTAATTTAACTTGAAAAGCATGGTCTGCGAGTCATAAGTCCCGGGATTACACATGACGTACACGGCGCGGCTGAGGATTACAAATGACAAGTGTAATCCAGCGTGTGTGTATTAACAGACGCATTTAATTTTGCTTATACGAGAGAATAAATGGTTCGGTCTACAAAAGAAAATTCCTTGATCTCGCACTCGTTTACGTAACAGCGATTCAGACTACCTGGAACGTGTAATTTCCCGTCTAATAAACCTAAAAAAAAATCACGTAAACATCATTTAGCAAATATATGAGAGAACGTGCTTTGTCATCACTTTGTTATACAACCGTTTTACTAAAGAGTCATAAAAAATAAAACCAAGGACGTTATGCAAATGCAAATGTACGCTTTTATTAACTAAAATAACACAGTGGCTGTATACCTTTTAAAACGTCAAGTGGCTTAAATTTTCAAAGAAGTTTCGAATGTATTCTCGTGGCACCTTCTTCGAGCTATATCTAGCGAACCTCCAGAACCTCGCGCGATCGTCATACAAATGCCTGAGCGATGCGCGGTCGGCGTTAACTCGGTTCCTTCTTTCACGACAGATCGGATTAAAACTCGAGATCTAATCTTACGGCAATTGGAACAGATATACGTGAGTCTAGACGATAAGTTGAGTGCTCAATGTGCTATAGGATAGTAAGGGGCGGACATCCTCCGCGTGTGAATGCACCGGCGACGCGACGGTTCTATTATTACTGCACGTGCCGTTGTACCGGCAGATATCCGCTACGCGCGCGCGCTCGATACGGCTCCATACATGAATGACCGCGATATTTACTCGCCTTTAACATTCACCCTGTATATTTAATGCCTATTGAAGGCACGCCAAGCGAATGACATTAATTCTTACTAAAATACACGGGCGTACATTTATCACGGATCGTACGTGACGAACCGCGCGTCATCGCTTGACGGATTATATCAGTATCGGGGTATCGCCGCGGGGTTGACTATTTCTGAGAGACTTTGAAATAAAGCGAATGACGTCGCATTTATCTCTTTTCATCACGCGTTTCCTTATCGCCGATAATTTTTAATCATTTAACAATAAGTAATTGTTACTCCCGTCAGAAATTGGAACATTTATCGTTATTAATTTCTGGTCAGATTCAATAAAAATTGCTTATATTATGTTAACAATTCGTAATTTCCATGAAATGGAATATGAAATTCAAACAACATACGAAAGGTGTAAAAATCCGTTTATTTCTGTTGTCTTTTCACGCCAGACATATTGTCGGAATTTTTCTTCTAGCCACTAGAATTGTTGTACACGAAAATTGGCAATGATACACTCTTGTTTACCGAGCAGATCCATAACGGTTAAGAAATGACTATGCATGCCAATCTAAGTAATCCCGCAGAGTCCACAAGGATGAACAATCTTGCTGTTTCACAATAAACTCTCGCTTGCTCAAATAAACCTGTGGAAATTTGCCAGACGATTCTTCAATAACTTTTTTCAATATTTTTTTTTTTACTTTGGACTAGTAAATGAACAACTTTTCTCTCCTACAATATATTTTCTAATTATGAGTAACATGCTTTTTCTAAATTGAAGAAACTATACAAAAAAACTTTATATACAATATGTACATATACATATACAGAGAAAAGAAATATATCAAACATTTTGTCCCTCTAGTGGTTTTCAGTTCCACAAATTTTTCTCTCTCTCTTTATTTCACAACGTATCACAGAGTATCACGACACGGTCACAAATGGTTCTGAACAAAACCCATCCAATTCCAAGTCACAATTCTTTCAAGCTCTCCTGTTGCTACGAGCTCGGAGATCTCGAAAACAAATTTCTTCGCTCGGGCAAACCGAGAAAATGAGAAAATCGTAAGGGACTTTAAACCAAGGTTACCAGATCTTTAGATTGCTACAAAACTGAGATCAGTTTATGTTTTCCTTATCACATATAAATGTATCCAAAAATATTTTAGATCTTTACTGGCAATACTTTTTTATATTTTCAAAAGAAAATAAAACATGCCAATTTATTGTGGTAAATGTATTAGAGCGTAACAATATTCTTTTAAATCCAGAAGCCAAAAATTATATTCGAATTGCTAATTAAATTTTATTTAAAGAATTCTTTTTTTTTTCTTACGCGGCGCTAGCGCGAATTAATCTTCCTTTCGCAGCAAAGTTATCTAGCGAGGATGAGTAGTCTCTCAATTAAATTTCTTAGACAAGATCGATCGATCTTCCACTACAAGTGCGAACGCTCGGTGAAAAAGCGGGGCACATTAGAGCATTGAATGTGCAACGGGCCATTATCTAAAAGCCGGAGGCTTCTGGACTCAGCCTTTAGTTCGAACCGCGCACACGTCCGCTACTTTGACACCGAGGTGGTGTGCCGCGACAGTTGCCTTAGGTGAAAGAGAGAGACGGAGGAGTCGTCGGGCGGCTCGTCGCCGGTGTCGGCAGAAATAATCCCATCGATTCGCCTTCCGGAAGAAGCCACGCCGGTACGGTCGGGCTCGCACGGTTACGAACGAAAGCGGGCGTGTAGATCCGCGCCGTGGGGGTGGCGGCAGTTGTGGGCGCGGGCGGGTAGGATCATCCCCTAAAACGACAGCCTTAATATCAGCCTGGATGTGTTTGTGCGCGCAGGAAGAGCAGGCGGCAGCGGACGAGCGGGCGCTTTAAGAGGGTCGAAGAACGTGTCGTGAACGCTGGAGAACGACACGCTTAACCGTCGTCGACGGGAGCAGACGGGAAGAAAGTGCGCTCTCTCGCGAATTCGGCAGGGAGGACGGACCGGCAGGGAGCCACACGGCCACGAGGATGAGGCAGGTAGTCGTGCTGGAGCCGGCGGGCAACGTCTTGGTGATCAGACAGACCTCCCTGAGTGGCGGCGGTGTCGCTACCACCGGGAACGTCAATTCCAGCCCGACGGGCACCAATGACACCACCCACGCCCTGGTCAATCACGCTGCCGTATCCACGATCGCCTCCAACGATCATAACCAGAACAGGATAGTCGTGGTGCGCTCATCTACCTCGTCCACCTGCATGACCAGCTCGGTGAGAACGATGCTCGACCTTTACACGTGGTTAACCGACGTACCGCGAGTTGTAGAACCGAGTCGTGGGGAATGGTTCAGCTTGTTCAGGGATCCTCACCCATGTTTACTTTATGAGTCTGTTATAACACAGATCTCGGTTACTAACTAAGCTGGAAATTGAATACGTTATGTTAGCGTCCGTTTTACTTTCGTGAGTTAACGCTTGCGGGAAAAACAAATCGCGGCGTACAATTACAGAAGTTAATTCAACCTTACGGGCAGAACTCGAGCACCTACGAGATTGCATTTAGAAATTATTCTACATTTAGAAATTTATTCTACAGATTGTCATTAATAAACACTCGACCGCATTTCTCGGCGTAGGGAGTATTATTTAGAACTTTATGTCAAACACGAGACGGCTATTTCCAAGTTGTAACGTGGATATCCAATACGGGACTGTAAATCGGTTAATTAATTCCCATTCGTGAACTGTTATCTGGTAAATTGTCTGCCGATGTTACCTCGATTTAACTACCACGTTAAACGTGAAAGTCGTATTAGGAAAGTTCCTGCTAAAAACGTGTCGGCGGTAAAAGGTCAAATGATCGCTGGGAATGCGGGGGAAGAAAGTGCGAGACAGGTTGTCTCTCTTCCTCTCTCTCCGTCGGCGTACGATAGATAGATGTCTTCGGGAAAGATCCGAGTTGGTAGTAGTCTCGCAACAAAGTACTTACAGAATAAAAGACTTGCCTTTCCAGCCGGTGCAGCGCGAGAGAAAAAAAAACTCTGCCGCCTATATAGCTTTACAATACGAAACGAGACAACTTCAATTATAGCTGGGAATGGGTGGCAGGTGGTACCACGAGCCTCGCCTCGTTCCGATGTAAAGGGTTAAAGAGGATAGATCGCTCCTCGTCGCGAAGGACGTTTCGCCGCGATTCAGTGTCGCGATTCCACGCAATTTCTATGTTATTTTTCCTATCAATGACGCATTGTTTTTTTTATAATTATGAGAAGATCGATTAATATTTAAACTTCCAGTATGCTTCTTTCATCTACTTTTGATACTAATACTGTAACTTTCAATTTCTCTTTATTAAAATTAAAGAATTCGCGAAAGAAGCGTTCTGCTTTTACTTTTTATATTCACAAGTTTTCCTAATATCATTATATTTAATTATTTTAAATGAATTTCTCGAGTAAAGCATTATTATATGTATATAACATCTTTACCTTAACGTTTCCTTTGATCTTGACCAGTAAAATAACTAAAATAATCTATAAATACCGGAAGACCGAAATTTACGATCGCTTTGTGTACCATTTAGGCCGACAATCATGCATCGACCAACGGCAATAGCAACATCAACGTTAACGCGAACATTAATGGGAACCCGGGCGGCATCAGTTGCAAGCCGTCATCGAAGGTCGGAATTAGCGGCGGTGCCTGCAAGCCGAATGAGAGAAACGATCATCTACGAAACGAGCACAAGAGTCAGGACGGAGTCGCCAACAGCAACGAGGCGATCCCGGCCGCTGGATGTCGTCCAAGGACGAGCAAGGAAGCCACTCATGAGAATGTCGTCTCCGACAGGAAGCTCGATGGCGCGGATCCCATCTCCCGTGAGTACTTCCGCCATTACTCACCTGTACCTTTGACAACTCGAGCGATCGCCTCGTAAATTATTTACCCGTGCGTCTGGCTCAGACATACGCGATATGTCCCCGTATCCTTGATATGACCAATGCTGTGGCTAGATTAATATATCGGAACGCGAACAACTGATGGCGGCTCACGTCCCCCAGAGCTGGGAAGACATGTTAAACGGTTAAACGAGCTGTCATTTGACATAAAGGTAAAATTATCCGTATGAAAGAAACGTATCAGACATTTCTTCCTGATTTTAATTGCCTTAATGGAAGCACGAATCCTTATTGCATATCAGCATCAATGTCGTAATAGGAGTTCTCGTGATTGTTGTGTCGTTAGGAAAAGTTTTCGGGCTCGCCTGTCTAAGGCGGCTTTAAGTAGTTCTCGAAAATTATGGCGCTCTCGCACGAAGGGAGCTAAGCGGAGAAGCGGACGAAGAATTAGTCCCGCGCGTCGAGACTCGCAAGAAAATCGCAATGAAGTTTAAAACAAACCCCTGCGTTTTAAAGCGAACGGTTACGCCATCGCACGAGAACGGTGGCACCGGAACGGAGAGAAACCTGACCAAAGTTTCCACTCATCACGATGGAAACGGAAACTGCACACAAACTGCACTCGAGTTTCGCACGGAATGACTTTGGGGCCCGTAAACCACGCGATTAGTAGCGAGTCACTGTATGAGAGAACGATAAACTATCGGTCCTACAACTTTTACAGTTTGTACCTTCCTGTGCGAATCGGTTAAGAAGCAGTAACTATTCCTTAGGGCTATTAACGTGTGGATAATTGAACGAGATAAGAGTGAGGCTAGTTATAAAGAAAATTCGTATTAAATTGAGCTTGTAGAAAGATTTGAGAATAGCGTAGAAATTTAGGTGATATAAACGAAATCGTGAGCCATCAAATATTTCGATTTTTTCGTAAATTCTTCTATAAACGTGGAATTTTTTATTAAATTAAATCTCAGCATATCTTAATAAATTGTAATATTTCCAGTTGTTTAAATTTTTATATTTAGATAAATATTTGAATTCAAATATTGATTCTTTAGAGCTTTTATACTTTTAATTGTCAGTAGTATTGAATCAACGGATTTTTAATATTTATACTTGATTTAGATTGACTTGAAATAGAAAATTGATTTATATTTCGATTGTGTGTGAGCGCGCGCGCGAAATTGGTATGTGCAATTAATGTTACGACACAATGCTGTAACACCATTTTTTCACATAACTGAATTACTACACTTTTTATACCTCGCTAAATTGTTTCATGCAGTTGCAAATGAATTTAGTTAGCCGTTCTATATGATCGGAAAATACTGGTCCATATACAACTGTTACACGTTGATCCCCGATAATATGCAATGTCGATACGATATTTTTTTTGCACGATAAGCCCGCCGTGCACCGATAGCTCGTAATAAAAACAAAATGTAGTTGAAAACCGAATGGTGGAAGTAAATATCCACAATTCGCCGAGCGGGATTACTTCCTTTCCCATCTGAGAGACTGCGAAAACAGAAATGATCGATATGCGCTGAGGACCCGTTCTATGAAGAAGACTCGAAGCTTCTCATCCCTAAATCGTCCTACTTATCGTCGTTTTTCGAGAATCGCGCGATCTCATCTGAAGTGGAAATTATCGATCTGTATTATAAAAAGTACGTGGAAGGAATGGCGATGGCGAATACACAGGGTGGCCTGAATTTCTATATGAAATATGAAATAATAAAAAAAAAACGCATATTAGTTTCACGTCTTTCCTAACATGATTTCAGGTAAAACTTTAAATAATTTCGCAGCAGACGGTGTTTCCCTTTGTTGTACAGTTTAATTACTAATTTTATCATTTAACTTTTATCTTCTCGGGTGGATGTTGCATATTGACGAAATTTCTGCGGCTTCTCCACGGAATGTAAGGAAGTAACGTATACAATCATAAACTTCCTAACGTGGGATTTCCATTAAGGTTTCCCACCACTTTTCCGGGAAAACTTGTTTTCCCGCATACGATTTCGTCATGTTTCCCCGCATTTGCATTTCGAAAACCTTGCCTGTGACTTTGTGTGCCCTCCCACGTTCATCTATTCCGCTGCGGAAAGAAGTTTCGGCTCATTTCCAGAATTGGTTGTATGCACAACGCGAAGATGCACATGTACTCGCGATTCGCCGTGGCATATGCATAGTCGCCGGGCGGCTGCAGGCACAGCCGGTTCCTCTATTCTTCGAGCAACGTTACTCCATAATGGGCATTCGTGCGTGAATCCGATTCTGAATATAAATAGAAATGGGACTATGTGTGCCACAAAAATAGACAGAGGGAGAAAAGAAGAGGAAGCCCGGCGGAAAGGATTACCGTTTGATGTGCGGAAAGTACAAGGCGTGGACTAGCACTAAAATGTCATCGCACAAATTTCGAGATGACAGTTTTTTTACGAGCGCCAAGTTCTAACGACGTGGTGAAACTCAACGACAACTCGAGCCAGAGCAGTTAACCGTGGTTGTATAGGAAAAAGAGAAAAAAAAGGAAAATCGAACGCTTATTGCAACTTTACGTTTAACGCAGTTAATACAAAGTTTGATCGAAATTTTAATTGAAAATGTGGGCGTTTCAATCCAACGTTCGATACAAATCACGTTTGGCGTTATAAAAATATTTATTCAATAAAAATTCGATCGTCGTATCAGATTAAAAATATATTCTCGAAATGATGGTACTTTTTTCCTTCCTGACCGATTAAAAGTTTCATAAAATTTATTTATTAAGCTCAGAAAGAGATCTGAGAATAGATACATAAATTATTTTAGTCGCAGATATAATTGGAGCTATTTATACGAGTGTTTGGCTCTTTCTCTCTTTGAAAACCAATATGCGAATTATTTTTTGATATTCCTAATATTCTCGTAAAAGTTTGATGAATGTACTTGGCTGGGCGTTTTCTGTATCGTGACCCCGGCTTTTGTGACGCACGAGACCTTCTCTATCGTGATCCTTATTTATTGCCGACCTTGTTATTTATTGTTAGTGCCACATAGGCCGAGAAAGTTTCTCTTAGGATCTATGGTTTTCCAATCGAGCGCAGACCTTAACCCTTCGTAGTTCATAGCGCCTTTTTCTGGATTGTTCACCTAATGATGATCAATATTCTTGTAATCGAAAAAATATTAAACTCTAACAAAGCTGCCCTTAAACTATAATAATACTATTATTTTCACCAAATATTTCTTATTTATGAATAATAGACATTTTGTCGTCGCAAAAATTGCAGAGTTACATGTTATACAAAAATAACAAAACTTTTTATTAAAAATATTTAAAAGGAACATTATTTTTTTTAATGTAGAATTTTTATTTTGATATAGGAATAAAAATAGCAATTGATCAGTATTAAAAAATAAATATTCTTATGTTTTTTAAATTTTGAGTTTGTATTGTATTTATTGTATTGTATTTTGAATTTTATTTTATTTTTTAATTTTTTGAAAATATCAATTATTTTTTTAGCACCGTTAATAAAGGAATCAAAAAAGTAATTTTTGTGACTCATATTACCGTATTTCCTATTTATAATCTAGTATTATAATTTTTATAATTATCTAAAATAAGATATTTTTTATTTTTTAAATTTGAATAATTTTAATACCCATTTCTTTCGTGGAAAAAATTTGGTTACAATAAACAAAAAATCAGCACGATCGCGATCTAGTATAGTATGGTATATGAACTTTTGAAGTACTTCTCCTGTGACTACCTCGAGCAAGGACGATTCTTCCTTATCGACGCAAAATTTCATCCCCGGAATCTCTCGTATCGCCGCTCCGGGAGAGACACCGGCATCGTAACCCTTCATTCGAGTTTCCGAAGAAGTGCACCCAGCAGGAAAGTACCCCCGGCGACACGGGGTAATTCGTAGTTCCGGCAATATCCGCCAGAGCGGCGATTGTGCGGCCTCCACCACTCCATCCCCTGTTCGTGCACCCTTCTCATCGCCTCTCGCTCCGGCAACCCCTTTTATCTACGCGACCTGACGTCCATAGGCATCCTCTGGCCTATCCCCTTTCTATCCTGATCTATCTGATTGTCTATCCGGTGACTAGACCTGCTATCGATTCTGTCGAGAAAAGAGCGGACCCTTCTCCGCTGGAAAGCTTGCTTCCCGTTTAATTCCGGCGCCCTTCAGTGTTGTCTACTTCTGGTCTCTCCACGTCTCGCGGAGAACTTTAGTCTGACGTCTCGAATTCAAGGATAAAATCTGATAACTCGTGAAACGCGAGTCTCATCATGGTCAGGAAGTGTACCGAACTCTTTCTCGACGAATCCGAGCTTGAGTTCCTTCGGACCTGGCAATCTTATTGATTGTCTTACTTCTCCTGCCGTGACGCTTTCTCTTTCTCTCTCTCTCTCTCTCTCTTGTTCTTTGTCTCTCTCTTTGCTTTCACCTCTCTCTTTCTCACTCTTTCCATCCCCTTCTACAATCCTCTTTTGTAAACCAACCTTCTCTCTTTCTCTCTCTTACTATCAACACTTGCTACCACATTGATGGCGAACTATCGCCGACGACTAACGACTAGCGATTTACGTGTCCGGCTTCGATCTCTCTTTACGAAAAAAGCCAGGATGAGAAACTGCCTACGTGATGCACACGGAGGAGGGGAGAAGTCAAGAGAAGGGAGGAAAATAAAGAAAGATGACAGGGATTGAAAGAGGAAACGATGAACAGAGGGATTGCGAGAGGGTGGTTGGACACGAGCTGCCGACATTCTATTTAAAGCTGCGCGGGGTGGTAGCAGAGCTAGCTTGCTTGCTAGCTAGCTGACTGGTAATTTACGAGCTTTTACCAAAAAGTTGGACACCTCGGGGATGGCTCCACACTTTGACACGTGACCCACTTTTATTGGGTTACGTAATTGATCGCCCCGCGCCTGCCTCGTGTTAGCGCGACTTCCCTTCTCTTCTCCGTCCTTTTGTCCCCTCGTAATCCTGGCCCTTCCTCTTCCTGTTCTTGCGCTATTCTTCCGCGACCCTTTTCGGCCGACCCCTCAAAAAAGCGCGCAAAATACCTTGCCATCTGTACCACTGAGGGCTAACATATATAAATCATATATCATTAATGTTTCAAAAATATTAAAGGAAGACAATGTTAAGAATTAACGACGGTGGAAAATAGTATTTCTAAAGAAATTATGGCTCTTAATTTTATACTTGCATATATCTTCCTTCATTTATTCCCTTTGGAAATAAATATTATAAAAGATTAATGAAATTCTCGATATATAAACGTAATCTGACGATTACTGAATATATGATGATCATTGGTGATTCATTAGATTTTCAGAATTAAAATTTTAATGATCGATAGTCGCTGGCAGTCCTTCATGATTATACAAACTGTTGAAATAATTATTAGATGATAATCGCACCAAAATAAGTTAACTCGAAAAATTAAAAAAGAGATTATTATACATACAACTATATAATGCAACATAAGATCACAAGTTTCATAATATATTTAATTTATTTAAAACTATGTATTTGCTGAATTAATTCATTTTTTTAGAATATCAATTATTATTTTGTCTGTATTGTAAAGAGAATGGATTAATTAGATTCTTATGTGGGAACGAAGAAATTATTGAAATCTTAATTAGAGTTCTATTTAGAGTTCTATTACTAAAATCCTAACTAGAGTTCTATTCGATAGCTCCTCGTATCTCTATTATCTATTCCATTAATGACTAGCGTTACCAGTATTAGACGATGCTAGAGCGCGGAGCGCATTGTTCGCTCTAAGCCGAAGTGTCGTTTCCAGAATATAGCGACAAGCTCAGAGGGACCCAGTTACTTGTTTCTGCGCGTTCCCCCAATTCACCGTTAGCATTAAATTCATGCCGTTTCTCTCGTGCTACATTCCAAAGTATTTCGCCACGGGATTTATTTTTGTAACCGAGTTAAATGCGAAAACGAGGCGTGTCGAAAAATAATAAAGGATACGAATACATTAGCGACAAAAAAAGAGCGTGCCACTAATTGTTATGCGTAATTCCATTTCTTCGCATGGTAATGATCAATCAGACCGTCGATAACCGGGTTGCGTGTACGCTACCTTCGGTACTAAGGTAAACCTTTAAAACCGTACGTGGCAAAATCACTGTAACCCTTCGTAGGTATGGCCCAAGCCACGATATCATCTCGGCGAACGCGAATTGTTATCGTATTCGTGATATTCTAATTTATTTCGAACTTATTCCTGTGCCACATTTGAATATGCCTTCACCACAATTATCGCTGCTGATGAAGATTGTTTTATTAGCGATTTAACAAAATATCGATTTCGATTTTCAAAGGATAAAAATGTCAATATGGAAGATATTTATTTCGTTCGTTTATGTATGTGCGTCATTCATGCAAATCGTCTGCGGATGTTATGAAGTTCAATGCGAAGAATTTCAGTCGTGGCATTCTCGTTGCACCGCGCACGTTAGTCTTGCAACAAAAAGATCGGCGTATGCATGAATATGTATGCTCCCTAAACTATTTCGGTTACTTTGGGGCTATTTAGAGGTGCGGTATGTGAGGCCACGAAGGAAACGGTCTCAGAGAAAGAGGGAGGAAAGGAGAGAGAGAGAGAGAGAGAGAGTGAGGGTGAGTGAGTGAGAGAGCAGCAAATCGGCTTATAGAGCGCACTTAAGGGGAGATTCTAGATTGTAGTGTCGAGGAGCCTATTTGCTAATACAAATGACAGGGCTAATTGTCGCGATTATATCTTCGCATACGCTATTAATTTGTTTGCTCTCTAGCTCGGTGTACAAATGGCACAATGATTAGAGTTATTATTTGATGCTGTCCAAGAGGCGAAACGATATAAATTTTATACAAATGTGTCTGTCCTTTTTTTTTAGACTTTTTATAACATTAAATTATATATACTTAAAAGAACAGATTATAAAAACATGTTAAATTGCACAGATCTATTTTATATAGATTAAACAATTCGTTTTTCTATGCAATAAAAGTTTGCTGCAATGACAGATTGTTGGCAGATTTATTCGCATTCGCAGCTTGGATGTTCAATAACGTTACACGTCACGTTTTCGAGGTGAAGTATCGTCGCGTGAGAACGAGAGATTTCGGCGGTAACGGTATTTTTTGACTATATGCAATGACAAATTGCATTACTTAAATGTTTGTCGTGTTGGTCACATATGTAGCAATAACTCAGTTTACTACAGAAATATTCTCGCAAGTTTAAATAATAACAGGGGCTGCTAACACAAAAATTCCCCGATATCGCCGCGATTAAGCTTTCAATCATCACTTTTTTTAAAGAAATTACATGCTTCAATGTGCAACAAAATTGAAAATGCATTTTTTACAGGATATAAAAATTATTAATTCGGAATGTATATATGTAAAGGAAAGATGTTTCCCAGCTGCACGTATGGCTAATTTATGTAACGTCCCTCGATGCAATTTTTATACGAATCTTTCTTTTTCCCACTGCCTAAATCATGACAGATGATAGAGAATTATTGCTCCGCCATGTATATTGTTGCTTTACTTCGGCGTGCCGTTGTTTTTTACTGTGGAAACGTCAGTCCCCGTTGCCGTTTGCGAAACCCGCGCCGCGGCGGTTTTTTGTATCGCGGCTGCCCATAAATCAGAGCGAAACAAAATGGGCTGTACGTAACGCTCCGTTTCGACGGTCGAGTCGGATATCACGGAGCCGCGGCAAGGCGCGGGTGAACTCGGCACGGACCCAAAAATTAGTTGGCGGATCGGCTTCAAGGAGCACAATCGTAATCATTTCTGACCATATGTCGGATACAGTTAGAAATCATCTCGCACGTGCGTTCTACTTCGCGCTTACCGTTCGCGATCCGCGAACGGTAGAACGTGTGTAATCGCGAATGATGCATGTAGCTTAATGCGTGTTTACTTTGTCAACAGCCGAACCGTCAGCAGCCGAGTACGCGAAGTTTAACGGTGCGCGACATAGACGCGGCAGTCGCTGCGAGAGGGAGATAAACATGTTTTTACGTTGATGTAGATATTGTGTATTACAATTTCAATAAATTCAGCGAGGGCGTAATATTCGTGTTGGACGCGATTGGAGAAATTGGGGAGTTTTGCATAAGGGCTAATAAAGCGAAGTTGCACAAACATAACGAATTAGCTGCGTTGTGTGGAAAATGCGCAGGGCAGATTGAGTTCGAATGGAGTATCGGCGACTCCGATATGATATATCGTGGAAACAAATAAATCGAGGATGACCTCGAGCTTACGCCGAGGGTTGGAAAGCTGGGAGAGCGCGGAGCTTGTTTCATTTCGGCGACACGAGATTCGCTCGATTACCAGGCCGCGGATAAATTACGGGCTTAACGCAACAGAAGCCGCGTACGATCGGAAGCTATCCGGACCAGAAGCGAATATGTAATCGAAATTCAAACTTCAAATCCCGCACTGTCAAGGGATCAACGTGAAATGACTTTGTGTAGAAATTTCGAGTTTTTTTGCAAGAGCGAAAAAAACGAGACAACTTAAATTTAAGCAAACATAAAATGTTTTTATATATGTTTATTCTAACGTGACATTAAATTATTTATTTTGTCTTCGTAGAATTAAAGCACACTTTTTGAATTCTCATAATTATAATAGAATTTTAGATTAGTTAAATGCTTTAAATAAAAATTCTCCTACTTTTAAAAATAAGCATAATTATTTATATCGTCAGTGTCTATAAATTGCTTTTCGATTATGCTCGCAGAAAAAGAATTAGGGAAATACATTATTACTCGCACGTTGCATCGAGGTAACCGCGTACACGTGCACGCATACTCTCGGGCCAATTTAGCAAGGCTCTAAAGTTACGTGCCCGCCATACAGGCGCGCTTAAATCCATATAAATACCCAGGCTCATGAATCTATCCATTAATCAGATTGGCGATAGGGGCTCGACGCCTGAGTGATTTCCACCCCTTCGCCATCCTCCCCCCGGATGTTTCTTTTTTCTTCCGCGAGCCTCTTCGCGGGAATGCCTCCAGCTCGGGCTGGCTCCAGAGGTCACTAGAAGGTGGCAGCACTTCCATTAAAATTCGACACGAACCTTCTGCGAGAATCCGATGTGTGCTGTACATATACACATACACACACACACACATATATATATATAT
>VBVR01002540.1:0-21987 GCA_011638315.1 Tetramorium parvispinum
CGCTCTTAAATCAATTAATGTCACGCTAATTTAGAATTATATCCGTGAGGGAAATGAAAGTGGCCGAAATTTCCAGTCTTTATTAATATTAAGTTAGAAATACGTGAATAGAAACCACATAAAAATGCATTTTTGTATATATATGATTTATAAATGGAAAGGTACATAATTAGATACACTTTATAGAGAAATTATATGAAAAATTGAATACGATTTTTTAGGATTTTATGAGTGTATGGAAAATAGCATTTTTGAAATAGAATCATAATTTGGTAAGAAAAACCTAATGATAATAAAATCGCTATTCAAAATTAATTTAATAAAAGCTATTCCGTTTTAATTTCGAATAAATTAAATTGGAGGCATATTTTCGGAGGTATATAATTTTCATTTGATAATTGTTATACGAATTTTGGAGAGCTTTAACTTTTTCATGAACCATGTTTAAGATGTCTTACCTATAATTTGACTTTAAATATAATCTAAATTGTTCGTCATTTCGTTAAAAAATCTGTATGTTAAAGAATATATTTTTCTTAGACATTAAAGGAATTATTAAAATATGAAAATGTATAAACGTAGATATAATATTGCTACATAATAAATTGATATAAATTAAACAATAACGTCATGATCCGCGAAAATCATTACGCTCAAAATCGAAAATTACGTAAAGATTAGCAGCGATGCAATTGATAGAGAAAAATCTACTTCAGCTTGACAAGAGAATTCACAGCTAAAATTAAAATTCGCGTGCGGGAACCGAGACACCTCGTATAATGCTTCCTAACCGAGATAGATCTCGCACGATGACACGGTCGATCCCGACCGCTAATCAACCGACCGAAGACGAGAACGCAGGAGTGCGGCGTAACCGAAAGAATTGTAAAAGGCATATTTAGCAACGTGCACCAAGAAAGTGGAGAAGAAGGCCCTCCGGTCGTTCCGGCCGCGTGCGACCGAGCACATTGTAGACACAATAAAGGGGAACGTTTTAAACAATAACCTCGCGGCCGGACGTGCGTCCGAGGCGTGCGTGCATGCGTGCATGCGTGCATGCGTGCGTGTGGTGCGGTGCGGTGCGGTGCGTGCGTGCCCGCGTGAATACGGCGCACTCGCATGTGTTAGTCTCGCTGGAATACGGATCGCGGACCTTGGAAGCCGTTCGTAGCGGATCGAGGGAATCTTTCCGGTTCTCGCGGACGTGAGCCGCGCGAGGGGATTCTTCTTCTTCTCTTACTTTGCCGTTCTGCCCTTCCCCCTTCTCCCGAATCGCCCCCTCTTCCTCCATCGTCGCCTCTCCTCCTCCTTCTTCTTCTTCTTCTCCGAGGTATGTCCTTGGAAAGTCGCATGCACGGGGACTGCTTCACGGTTTCTGGCACCTCCTCGTGACTGCTCGTCGAACACGCGCCACGCTTCGCAGGACGAGAGGTCTCATCCATGCAACCAGCACCGAGGACTCCCGGATTCCTGCGACAATCGTCGCGCGTCGACGAAGGACGATGTCGATGATAAACGTGGTTGCTTTAATTACATCTAAATTGTGAGAACTCACTTATGAAAAGAGTAACATTGTTGTGGGCGAAAAATATATTTTCCGATAGACCGAGCTTTACGATTACTACGCTACCGTAATTACTATTGATTACGTATTGAGTTATTATTCGTTAAAAACAAATTTTATGCATATCTCAAAATAGCTTTACATTTGGCAAATCCAAAATGTAAAAAATAATCTTTACGTAGCTCATAATTATTCTCATATATGACATCTGCAATTCATCAATGTTTTTTTTTATATAAAAAGATAGACAGCTGGAAAATTTTCCGGCTGTTGTTATGTGGAACGCAGTAGCGATTTCGCCGCGACTTTTCTTTCTCTCGCCCAGTCTGGATGATTTTCGCAGTGAAAAGGAAAACGAGGCGAGCGATGCGCGCAAGTGCGCGCCTCGGATCTGCACCCTCGTGTCCTTGACGAGTCTCGATCGCGAGAGGAGGTTTCTTCACGGTTTCTGGCACCTCCGGGCTTATCCGCCGCGCGCATTCTTGTTGCTAATCTCGGGATGCTTAAGAAGGCATTGATATTTAAATCGTAATGATTAGATTGTAATCAAGATAGAACAATTTTTACAATGAAAAATCGAAATATTTAAAGCAGTTAATGTACATTGAAAATCTATGCAAGTGTATGATATGAAATTATTATAGAGAGAATTGTAAATTGATCTTTATTTTGCACTGTTCTCTCGTTATCGATACTTGCAAACAGAAATACTCATGGAAGTGCTACAAATCTTTAATGATCTATGGAGAAATCTTTAACTTACCCTTTTGCTCTGAATCATCAAATGACGAGAGGCAGAAAAAGGACTCGTATAAGAGGAAATCATCCGCGTCGGGGAGAAACGTGTCGAGGAAAAGTGCGCGTTAGTCTCGGCCTGAATCACCAGTTAATATCTCTTCCTCCTCTCTTTTCACCTTCCCGCAAGAATAGCGAAAAATTAAAGGCGCTTCCATGCCGACGAGGCTAACGAATCACGCAATATTTAGAGAAACTAAACTCTCAGTGCGTCGTTTTCGACGCCTGTTAGTTTTTAATTATAACGGATGGTTGTCCACTATTTTCCACCGAACTATTTAATATAATACTTTATATATAGCA
This sequence comes from Tetramorium parvispinum, assembly GCA_011638315.1. Classification (NCBI taxonomy): domain Eukaryota; kingdom Metazoa; phylum Arthropoda; class Insecta; order Hymenoptera; family Formicidae; genus Tetramorium; species Tetramorium parvispinum. The sequence goes on from VBVR01002540.1 coordinate 2,663, forward strand.
TTTATATTTTTAATATCTCTAATTAATGAAATTGTCATTCGTCTAATTAATCAAAACTGCCACACTCGATTCATATTATTGCGACATATTTATACAATTATAAATTTATAATTGCATAAATATGTTGCAATTATAAATTTATTAATAATTAAAATTATAAATTTATTAATAATTAAAATATCTTAAACAAATTTATAATTGCATAAAAAAGTTAATTTTTTTTAATTTAAAGAAAAAGATATTCTGTTATTAATATTTAATTATAATAAAACTCAAATTTTTCTTTCAATGAAACTTGAAATTTTGAAAATCGCAATTATTTTTCGAACTTTTTCCAGTATTTATCGACGAATAATTCGCTAATTATTTTGCATAATCGATAGTTGATTTTATGGGATTTGTTTTGAAATACGTCAACTGTTTGAGTCGCAGTAGTGAGATTTTTTTCTTAACTACATCCTCTCGTATGGCGAGAGTAGCTGCAATTATCGAGAGGCGCATGTATGTTGGCGTTTCGTGTTAATTCTTTCTGGTAATAAGCCGTTTAATCGAATCGCCACACCAGATATTAATTACGGGGCTGACGAACGAGAAAAGAACGAGACGGGATACACTTTCTTCGGCGGTGTACGCGCACTGTTTCGCGGCGTCGTTAGCTAATGTATCTTTCTCCATCGCCATGTGTAATTTACCATCTTATGTCTATGAAAGCCCGTGATTTTCTGAAAATTTCGCGCGACACCTTGTCACACTATCTCGTAGGACATTCCAGCTGAATTTTACATAACATTTTTACGTATCACTTATTTACATAATATACGTACGTTTACTACGTTTTTACTTCTTGACAATTTTACTTTCTGGAAGAAATAACAAACAATATAGAACAGAACAGGACTTTAATTGAACAAAGAAATTATAAGAAAATATTAAAAAGAAATTTTGAGAGTACCTACTTACAGCTATAAATAAAAAATATATTTTTCTTCTATCTTGTGTCGTTATTGACACAATCTAGAAATCGATGTTACTAAAAATAAATTACGAAGGTATATAATGAAAGTTTTCCGTGATTCGAAAACAGTGTTGTATTATGAGAGGAAGCTCATCTTCGGTATTGACGGGACAAGGAGATCGAGATGACAATTGGAAAGGTTGACGGCGCTCGACGTAGAAAGTCGAAGAAAGAGAACGTGACGCTTACATGCAGAAAATTGAACGGCAAGTGGTTACCAGTTACTATCACGATTGCGATAAATAATTAGCGGATGCGTTACACACATACAATTCATATGTAATCCGAATAATTATCCCTTGATCATCGAGGAATTATTAATAACTAACTAGATCATTAATTAAATTAATTAATGAAGAGATATAGAAGATAAGCGCGGCTAGCAGAGTAATGAAGAAAAAAAAAGTCTGTTTAAATTTATATCTATTCTCAATGATTATAATTTTACCATCTTTGAAAAAAAGACATATAGAAAAGTATGACGCTTGTGGACCAAACGTCAGTTGCATACTTTGAGTAGCAATTACATATTATTATCTTTGATTGATCTTGCAACTTATGCAAAAATGTCAGCTAATTTATATAAGAGGCGTAAATTACACGTAATTGGTTCGTTTACGGAGAGAGACACGTTTACGAACTGATAGTACACCTGTTGCACTACCTAACTTCGTGGGGAAGATGGTGAGATATACTCTTATATATTGACCGGAAAGGATTAAATTACACACACTTGGACCAGCTACAAAATCTTTTAACACGCAGACCCGACATATCCTTTGTCGTAATTACGACAGTGGAGTTATCGTCTCTCCTTGGACGTCTCGAGACTGATGAAGATACCGTCGTAAAGTTTTTAGGTCACTCGGTCATATATTACCAAATTAGCTGGCGAAAAATAAATGTGACCATTCTTCCGCAGCATTTTATTAAAGCCGAGCATACCATTGACGAATATATATGTTCCATACGAAGAGAAATAGTATTTAGAGAAACAGCTTTGAATTTCATTATTCTTAACTCGCGTTACATAATCATATTTTGATGTCATTTTAAATAAATGGAAATCTGACACATAAATAACAATAATATTTAGCGTAAATTAGTTACTACATTTCTTTACCACGCTAAAAGTAGATTCCTATTCAAAATAATATTTTTAATTATTATTATATTTCATTTCATATGTTATTTCCGTTAAAATAGTCTTTGAAATTTAATATGTATATATTTGTCAAAGGCATGATTTTTTCCAAGGACATTTGAAATTATTCATACAAATAGCAGTATAGATAGGAAAGTGCAGTAAGAGTTTGTATATTATTTTAAATTATTCTCTTTTTTCTCATTACTCATTTTTCCTTTAAATTATTTTACAAATTTTTTAAATTATTTTATATTGTATAAAAAAAATTGATTGAGACCGTGAAAGGAGAGTCATGAGTATTGTTAGATAGGTCGCGTTAGATACATCGTAACGGATCTAATGATGGATTAGAAATCGCAGTTTTCCTGGATCGGACGTTGTTTCGAGATCGGCGAGAGTTACGAGGTTTTCTCTCCCGGGTCGGCAGCATAGGCTGTTTTTGCGCTAAAATAACTCGGTGCTGGTCCCCTGTCGATGTAGCGTGGCTCTGCCCCGTTGCGGAGGAACGACAAATCGAGGATAGTAACGTCAGTTTCTACATACATACAGAACCCTTTAATGCAGATGTCTCTCGCTATTCTGGCGCGGGACTTTGTTTTGCGTCGCGAACAGCCGTTGCAAATACGGTACTTGTCTTGAGACTCGGCTTCCAATAATTATACGAAATGAAATCGCAAGATTTACAACGTTTCCTAATTTTTCATTCTACTACGTTTAATTCGAGCTTCAATTATTCAGACGAACAAATATAAACATACACGTTCAACGTTGAGAAAGGACATGAAAAAGTTATTTTTCAATATGACATATTTTATATTATGCAATCGTTCTAAATTTTATACGACTAAGAAAGACAGCATATTGTGAATTTCAAGACATCCAGCATATCGAATCAAAAACGTCGAAAGAGTTACAGCAACGCATTTCTGCGATTGAATTGCTGGTTCGATCAATCGATCCTTAAAAGCGATTCGTCATGGGCTTTCGCATGGATGTGGCATTTAACACACACGCTGCATCGCGCCACGTTGTGCAAACCGCGATAAAACTTTCAGGCTATTTGTCGTCCGGTACGACACAGCTCGATCGATGAGTTCATCCTCTAAGGAAAACGTCGTGACGGCACGATCGACGACACGCATATTGGAAAATATCATTTGTTCTGTTCTTCTCTTTCTCTTCGTCATGGAGCAGAATTTCTTCTTTTCGATATGATATGTTCCGTTTTCAACATTAGGTATACTATTTCTTACAGCAATTTAAATATTTAAAGAAAATACAGTTTATCATTTTGGATATTGCCTAATATAGGTTTTGAAGATTTTTAATCAGTGCATAAATGTCTATTATAACATGTATTTATTTTTTGAGTTGTGTACCAACATTAAATTAATATTGATAGTTTTGCATCCGTCAATATTCGAAAATCAATTTTTATTTCTTGTGTTAGCATATTAACCTGGATTTTTATTTGAAAAATCGGTCGCTTTACTAATGCTCCTTGTTGTTCTCATGGACGGCTTATTTTTATCGATCGCTATACTTTCTCCGAGGTACGATATTTTTGTTCTTAAATTTTGATCGAATCATAACATTAGAAAAACATAAAATGCTAGCTCAAAATTATTTACCTAGTAGTAGTGGACTAAATTAACTATAGTTGTTAATAAAACAGGTAGTAAAACGAAAAAATATATGACCTCTTTATATCCATATGCTGTGTTTCTATTAGTATAATAAATGTTATTTTCGCTTGCAATATTGAAATTTAAATCTGCTAAAACATTATATTGATTTTTTTTTATTTTGGATATCAATCTTCGACGTAATGGATTAAATTATAATCTTTTTTTCTATTTTGAGTTCGCTTATTTTCATTTAGTCGCTGAATACTGAATTCTCTAATATTCAATCTTCGGTCCAGGTAATGATCGGCCCAAGTCTTAATGCTATTCGTTCGTCTTGTGGGTTTCCCTTCTTTTTTTTTTCGTAAGAACAGAGGACTGCGACTCTGACAAGAACTTGTTTGGCCGTCGCACGGATAGACGGCATCGCGACAGAGAGCAGCGTTCCCGTCAAGGAAATCCTTTTGAGAATGACGCGACGCGTTCTGGGAAGCGGGCGATGGGCTTCATTGTCCTCCGGCTACACCTCCGGCCGATGGAGCCTCGCGCTCCGTCAGGCCAATAATTCGCGGTCTATCGCGATCTATCGAGCACCGGTCGCGTCTCGCGATAGCGCGCTCGTTCCTCCTCGCGCGCTGGATCTAGGCCCGCCGGGTCTTTGTATACGCGCGCACGCACGTGAGTACACGAGACCTTGGTGTCGCTGGAGGAGCGAGAGATGGTCGACCGATAAGCGGCCGCCGATAATCCGCACGATTTATATACTATCGGCGATGCGCGCAAAAGTTCGCCCTGCGCGAGATCGCGCGGCCGAGCCGTACGCGTATCCGGGAGAATAAAATGTTCTCCAGAATGTTCCTCTGTGATTACGGTGACCATCCGTCCTATATTACAGAGGATAGTCCTTTATTTTAGGTCTGTGTCCTTTAGCTTTATCTTTTTCTTGAAAGCTTACTTTTGTCCTTTATTTCTGAAAAGTCCTATATTTCAGTCTTTATCACCTTTGTATATTTTGTAATGTTTAAATAAAGATGTGTTTCTTTTTTTATATATAATTGTTTCAGTTTACAAAATTTTACTTTTTTTTCATATAAATATACATCCAAGGAAAAGATATTAATGATAATAATAAATTTACATTATTACATTACACTTGTTTGTGGAAGAAGGGTAGGTGGCGGTGTCCTTAATTTTTCTCAAAGAAATATGGTCACCGCATGTATGATCGAATCATAGAAAATGTTCTTTGTAAAAAAATATAAATTGAAAAAAAATTGACGAAAGATTGTCTTTAGTTCGGACGACAAGTACTGCGCGCAAAAAGTATTCCAAGAATTCTATTGACACATGCGATTCCGCACGGAAAGTGAATGAAGTGTCGGCGAGAAGGGGATTATTCGCCGAAGCTGTCGGTACATCGGATCATTCTAAGTAGATTTATTTCGAGTCACCGGCGCGGTTATCCTACTTGCGATTGAATATATTAACATCGTCACCGCCGCACGAGGAAAAGGATTATTTTCCGCAGCGCCTCGCGCCCACGCTCGGCCGCGCTTTTTTCGGCGAACGAAAGCGAGTTGCCGTGACAGGAGATCCGGCGACATTACGAAACATCACCGCGTCGAAATTCGACTCGCATATCTCCGTTGCACATACGGCGCAGTTGCAGCACCTGTATTTACCGCGGCCGCAGCGGCCGGATTGGAAGAGTTCCTTCTCCCGGCGACCTCGCCACGCACGTTCACCCATACCGCGGGGCGCACCGCGCTCGCACTCGCATTCCCGTGCTCTCCTCTTCCTGCGACGGGCCCCGCTCTCTGCGACAGGCGGAAACAATGTCAGGGGCTCGCGCGCGCGCGCGCGCGCGAGCGCTAGCCGAGAGAGTCGGACCGTGCGGAGTTTCTGCCCGCGGCTGCGAGCGACGTTCCGCCGCCGGCGACGGACACGGAGATGATCCACGCGAAAATAGACCGCGCTCGATCGCATTTTGGAATATTTACGTTATGCAGCGAGACAGCGAACGTTCTCGCGTACCGTGACATACAGACTTATTTGCCGAGTTTGGAGCTTTCCCCTCTTTAAAACGACGTTGACACTCTTTATTTTTTCAATTTGAAAATCTTAATCATTTTAAACTGAGAACTTATTGATTAATAATAATAAAAATCTGGAAGTATAAGCTATATTTGATTAAAGATATAATTAACAGTTCAATCATATATGGCTTATTATATTTTAGATTTTTAAAATTTTTATTGCCTACAGAAATTACATTCTTACAGTATTTTTTTAAAATGGAATTATTAAACAACCTATATGAATATGAACGAGAATAACGAGAATTCGATTTGGAAGAATATTGTAAAAATGTATTTGCCATTTGTTATATTTACTTATTAATTGATATATTGATACACAACTATATAATCTGTCATTTTATTGTAATATTTTACGCGCCAGATGTTTTATCTCGTAAAACATAATAAGCGCCTTCGTTATTTGCTTCACTTGTTTTATTCGAGCTTATTTTGAGATCCAAAACTACTCGTATTTCCCGACGTCGACGATCGAAGGTTAATGTCACGCGAGAGAGGCACGGGTGCGTCAGCACCCAGCCCGAGTTTGTGCGTCCTATTCCAATAGACGGAAAAATAGCTTTCCCTTGCGATGACGATAGGAGAACCGAAAGAGCGCGAGGGAAGAAGGAAAAAGGGAGAAAAAGAGAAAGGGAGAGAGAGAGAGAGAGAAAGATGCATTTATTATTAGAGGCCGAGAGAGCAACAGCGGGACCGAGCGGCCGCCGCCGCCGCCGCCACCGCCGTCGTCGACGCCGTTGTGCGGGGAGGGCGTCACGGGATCCGACATTGCGGTAGGCTACGCGTCCACGCGATGCACCGCGCGTGTAATGGTAATTGCCGGCGTATACGTGCGGCCGCCGCCGCGCCGCATCGCCGACTGCCGTCTCTTCTCAGCGAGCGTCCGGACGGACGAACCGAGCGTCGCCGAAGCCGCGCGGCGGAAAAGGCCGAGCGGCGGCTACGGCGCGGCGCGAGTGACGTGCGCGAGCGAGAGCCGAGTCCGGCAGTGGAGTGGAGTCGGAGTGTGAGAGTCTGGAGAGTGAACGAGACTCTGGACTAGCGGGCTACCCCGGTTCCGAGTCAGTCAGTGTGCCACCGGCGACCGTAGCCACGGTGCAGGAGAACGCGGTTACGCTCCACGCTGCCGCAGGTCGATCGCGTCCGCAGCTCTTTTTTTTTCTCCTCTTCTGTGTGAGCCTCTCCCCCCCTTTTGGAGGACAACAGGATAATACGGATACGGCGACGACCACGAGAGAGAGAGACCGGGTCGTCGGGGACAGAGAGTGACATCCGCGTGGCCGCTTGCGGCCAGTAGTAGTGAGAAACGTGATCGAGCCGACGTGATCGCCGCCACGAGTGAACGATCTCCTCTTGAGCGCGACCGTGAAACCCTGACAGCCTATTTTTTTGCTTTTTCGTTTTTCCCTCCGGCCGGTCGATCGTCGAGCCGGCACACCACTCCGTCGGCTCGCGTCGTCGACGTTCCGCGGAAAGAGGTGAGAGTGCTCCGACAGCCGGTTGAGTCATCGGAAACTCGCGAGCGCGTCCCGGAAAAGGTCGTCCTGCTTCCCCCGCGCGATCGTACGTTCCTCGTATATACGCCGGTTGCTCGGCGTAGCGCCCGGCAAGAGGATCGCCTCGTTGACAGTCCGCACGACTTGCATTTTTGGAGCGTGTCGGATATTAAGCCGATAAGATCTTCACCCTCGTTTCCACGTTTGTTTCTCATTGTCGTCCGTTTACCTCGTTCTCTCTTCCCGCCCCTCCCCCCTGGCTTCTGCCTCGCCGCGTCGACCGCGACGCGACGAAGATTATCGCGAAGCGCGAACCGGAAGTGTAAAGGCGCGAATCGGCGCCGGTCATTCGCGCGCCCGTTTTCCGGGAGTGGGAGGACAAGCGCTTCCTCGAGAGGAGGAGATTCGAGGCTCGTTTTCGAAGGACATCCGTCGTGCGCGCCGGCGGCGTGGGGGGCATCCCCGCAAAGTGCAATGTAAAATTCTTTCGTCGCGAGACAAGTGCGCCGTTCAGGGATACGAATCCGAAAAGGGATAAGGATCCGCGGGATGCCGTACCAAGTGTCCTGGTAGTGCGAGGGTAGTGAAGGTGGTGGATCTGTCGATCGCCGAAGGGAGAATTCGGAAAGAGAGAAGAACAGAGAGGGGGAGGAACGGGCTTCTTCACGGCGCGAGAGAGCCAGGGAGAACCATGCTCGAGGATCAGCCGTTGGATCTGAGCGTACGCGTCGGCGATTACGCGGAGCTCAGCAGGGAGGACAAGGACGAGCAGGATCAGCGGGAGCGCAAGGATCTGCCCGTCGATGACTACGGCAACGAGGCGGCCGCGCTCAGGCTACGGGGATGCTTCGCCACCACGTCCGAGTACGGTCAGGAGCGGGAGGATCGGACTTGCTCCGAGGACTCGGATGATTCCTGCTCCGATAACAATCAACAAACAAAGGACGGCGGTGGCGGCGGCACGAGATCGCGCTCCAGGCCGCCCGGCACCAAGCCCTACAAGAAGAACCTCATGAGACGATACCGTGAGTCAGTTAGCGATCTAAATCGATGTAGACTTTGCCGATATTTTCCCGTCCATCCGCGTCCCGCTATTATTGTGATTCCATATATTATATATGTGTGGAAAATTGTTATGTCTCGCCAGACGGAAACCTGTTTTGGATGTTAATTATGTTAAAACTTGGATGAATATATAGATTCGTTCGTTCTTTCTTTCTTGGATCGAAGAAAGAAAGCAAAGAGGAAAGGGAAATAATTCTTTTCTAAATTCAAAAAATTTGGAAATGTTTATGTTACGGCAATTTTCTTTAATTTTGCGCAAGGTAAATCAGGTAGGGTAAATCTTTAACAAAATTTGATTGAAATTACTCAACGAATTGGATTAAAAGACAGTTATGCTTACAATAACATTTTTGCATTTCTAGCGTGGACATTGTCGTTATACCTTAAATACATATTTCAATACCTATCTAATGGAAACAATTTTCTCAATTGTTATCATATAAGAGCAACTCGTTTGTAACGTTTGATTATTGCAATGTGTCATTTCCGCGATAAGGTAGTAGTAATGATGGCAACTTAGAGCGTAGCGTATCTTTTATTTTTTCACCTCGAATTAGACAAAGTGCTCTTCGACGAATGACGATTTACTTATTGAACGTTGCGTGCGCTAATGAATGAAATGTGCTTTCTCTCTCGTCTTCTTCTCTCACATTTCCGGTAGCGTGTTTGACCGTCGCGAAAAGAATTATTGTATCGCTCGTACTTTACTGGCGGCTTTTCGATCGCCGCGTTCATACGAGCGTATGATCCGAGATGCGCACGCATTCGCCGGGCCAGTGCGTAATTTCGGCCGATAAAAATATTACGCAAGCCACTCCGCCGAAGGTCGTTGAGGCGGCGACGGCGACGATGGCGGTGGCGGTGGCGGCGACGGCGGAGGAATGGAGATATTCGTCGACCCGTTTCGCGTAATCGGCTCTGCAATCGTTATCATTCCGCGAGGCTACTCTCTCTTTCTCTCTCTCTCTCTCTCTCATTCACTCGCGCCTGGTCAGATAATACCTTGTGACCTGCCCCAACCCCAACGAAATTAAAGCCTCGCGTATCATTCATGTACAATACATCTCGACTCATGTTCAATGAGTCTTCCTTTGAGATTCGATATTATTCCTCGGGTCCACCGGATGTAGCTCTATAAACAATCTCAGAAAAATAACATTTCAATCTGTTGTGATGTTTCTGGACTTTGTTATATTTTTTTTTTGCAGCAAAAAATTAGAGAGAAATACATATTCATCTATTATAATCTATTATTACACGTTTTTTCTTCTGGTTTAATAATATTCTAATGTAACATTGAAGAAGTATTTTTAATCGTATCTAATTTCTGTTGCTTACATTTTGTAGTTGTTAATGTTTATATTACAACATAATATAACAATATGACAATGTTCCTCTTCTTTCTCGTATCGCATTCTTATTTCGTCTCCTCTGAATAAACATTCTTAATTTTTGAGAAATAATACATAAGGTTTCTGTAGAACATTTTTGCTTTAAAAGAATATAAAGCCTTCGTATCTTTGAAAAAATTTAAAATCCATTTTTCAATTTTAAATGGTTATAAGTCATTTTAACCAACTGCTTCGTCAAACTTAGTAGTGGTACTTTTTTCTCAGCAGGATATACTTAGTTGTTTTTTCGATTTCGGGAAGTGGTTGCATATTTTTGTTGATAGGTAATAAAACGAAGATTATAGTTTGTTGGACCAATCATTGAAATCATGTTTCATTTGTACTTTACAACGGTGGGCAGTCTGCGAAAATCGAGTTTGCGAAAATAGCAGATAAAAAATCATAACTCACTGGCATATTATCTACATAAACAAAATAGAGAAACACGACTTAAATTTAAATTTATGATTTTAAAATATTTCAAATAACTTTTTGCCTTATGCTTTGGTCTTTTGTTCAAACAAGAAAGTTTTCTCGAAGAATACCATTGTCAAGTGGTCTTAACCCTTTTTCTGTGGATAAAATGTCTGATGAAAGTAACAGCACGAACAGTTATAACACTTGAGATTCCTTGTCGATTTTCCATTGATAATTTGTATTGATGATTTTCCTGTCTGCTTTTTTCTTATTGTATAGTGCACACAATAGGTAGAGAAAGACATTTTGAAACTTTCACAAATCGGGTAATCGATTAAAATCAATTTCAAAAATTTGTATTTAATTACTTGGATAATACCTAATACACTAATTGTTATCATACATACGGTTAATCCGGACTTTATGTATACTTCGATATTCATCGCATTTCTATCTAAAGGATATTTTTATTTATATTTTTTTTATATGATTACACACTTTCCATATTCTCTTTTCCTCTAAAATTCTTTATTGTTAAATAAAATTTTTACATATTATATAATATAGAAAATTTCTCATCTCAATTAAGTTTTAATGCTCTGAGGATATTAATCACATATATGTAAATGTTTAAAATTATAATTAATAATAATAATTAAAGGTAATTCTCTTTTTTATTTCTATTATTATAATATTTCAAATTTACAATTTTTATGCTCTTTTGTCTTTTTTTAATTATGAAAACACATTTCGTAAACATGAGATAAGACAAAGGAAATAATAACCAATCTGTATGATAAACAATTCTTGCAGTTAGTGAAAATAACTTTCTGTTATTGTTTGTCAATCATTAATCGATACTTCCAGTGGTGAAACAATTTACGAAGTTTCCAAAATATTTGAAAAAAACATCGGGTGAAATCCTCTGTGCCGTTCGAACAGTCACTAGTTCGATTACTAATTAAATCGCAATGTTATATCTCGTTCAATCGTACAATCGTCCAATCGTGTCTTTCAAAAACATATTCTTCAATTATTGTGAGTGAAATGTCATTTTGCGCATTTAAAGATGTCTTCAAACTATAGTACAAGCGTCGGCTTTGTGTAACGCGTATCGAACGAAATAGGTCGTACGTAAATTGTTTATTTTGTCTATGTTTATACATACGAATATCAGTTTCTATAAATTACATATTTCGTTAAAGAAACATTACATGATTGAATAATCTCGTATTGATTTTTCGTTTAATTCCCGATTACATTACTCTCAAACAGCAACAAGAAATCATAATAAAGTGAAAGAAGAAGAATAAAATAAAGCTGCGAGGAAATGCATATTTGAATCGTCTAATTGGACAATCATATTCAACGTTCTCTGTAATTTTGACCTTCAGAGAGAATGCGGGAGCAGATTAATCGCACGCCAGTCGAGGTCGTCTCGGCAGTTTCCGCGAAAGTCATCGCGTACTTCCTGCTCCGGTTAATGAATCCTGGTCAACAAGCGTCCCCTCGATTCGCCGTAACGCCGAAATGTAGTGCGTTATCAGATAAAATCGTTATCGCACTCGTAAGAAGTGTGCCAGCGCGTAGAGAAAGAAAGCGTATAGAGAGAAGGACGGCTGAAATTATTTTATCGCGCTCTAGCGCGGGGTACTCGAGCGATAAGTCGGCCACGTAATCAGATAAAGTGAAATTACGGATTGCCGCCCAGTGCGAGTTACGAAAGTGCTCGGCATAATAACAGCGGCGCGACAGTTCCGATTTCGGGAGATTAAAGTATCATTTATCAGTTCATGTTTGTTTATTATTTTTTAAATTATTTTAAAATAAAGCTCCAATTTTATGAATAGTTAATTTTTTTAAATTAGTTTTATGTAATTAATTAGCTAGCCTTTTAAAAGTGTCATATTTGAAATGCATAATATATATTTTAATTAATATAATATATAGAGCATCTAAGATTAAAGCAATGTTACGTGAATGATATTAATATAATTACATTAAGAATTGTATTAATTTAGAAAATTTTCGTTTGAAATTGTCTTTTCGTTGGAATGAATTTATAAATTTTCTCAAGGAAAAATACATATAATAATAGTTTATACTTACATATACACATAATGATTTATATTTATTAAAATGTAAAGACTACCTATTTATTAAAATCTAAAAGACTACCTTTTACATTTTAATAATTTATTGTAGATATCATAAATATCGTTGCTTGTTAATATCAATTTGCAATATGACACTTCTAAAAGTCTAAGTGATTAACTTCTCGAGAGATTATCTCAATGTGTTGATCAGTTTTGTTTCTCGGTGTTATATCTTATTTATATTTTTATAAACAAATACTTCCGGAGATCTGGCGTGCATAGCCGTAGAATCGATTGTTATTCTATTAAGACCTGTGATTGAAATCGGACAGTCGCGACGCAAGGAATTCGATAGGAAGGCGAAGGAGGATGGGACGCGTAATGGTAGGCGAGGAAGAGGAAAAGGTGAAGGGCAGAGAAACGGGAGGAAAAGATAATTCCAGCCTTAAATCACTCGAAGCGAATTCGAGCCAGCCATTCTTCTCTCTGCTTCTTCGTGCATCTTTTCCCCTCGCGTCACTTTTCTCTCTTCCTCTCGGTCGCGAGAGTGCGCGGAGAGAAAGACGAATTACTTCCGGCTGCGCTCCTCTCTCGGAACGTACAAGCTGCGAGCGGCTTGGCGAGTTAATCAGGAAATGAAGATGCTTCGATCACCTCCCGGGGGAAAAGCAGCGTCTGTCGACTGTAGGGTTAATCAGCGACGGGGTTTAGCTCTATCTCTCTCTCCCTCATCCCCTTTTTCTCTTAGCAGTCCAAGGCAGGAGAGAAAAAAAAAAAGAAAACGAGTCCGGACACGCCCTGAAGATCGCCGGATGATGTCGTTAACCTGATACAGTCTCGAGAATGTTCTGATGATAGACGCCGTTCGTTTGTCGCCTCATTTTGTAAAACGTAATGGGGATGTTTTCTCTCTTTCTTTTTACATAATTAACGCGGCCCTTCCGACAATCGAGATTTTTTGCCTCTTTAAACTACCTTCTACCTTCTGTACGTGCTCAGATTCGTTCTAGGCAGTTTATATAAAAATGATTATATCGTCTAATCTTGCGGATGATATATAAATATCATTTAATATATTTAATATGATAAAATTGATCCCACTGTAAGAATTATTCATGCGATATGGTTGTTCATACGGTGTCCAATATTTGTTGTGACCATGTTGGGTACATTATTGAAGAACATCCGCGTCGCTCGCCGCCGGCGACGACAGCGAGGACGGAATAGCCGTCGGCGTTTGTATTTAAATAGCTAATGGTTCGAGGAAGCGCGCGAGCTCATTGTGATTCAGGATATTGGCCCGCCAAGGAAGGAGGACTCGCTTCCTGTCTGCGCGCACCCTCCTGCGTACTCCGCAGCTTGCTCACTCGTCAGTTCGCTATTTCCTTCTCTTTTTTTTGTGTCTGCTCTACGAATTCCAGACGGCAGTGTATCGCACATCTTGTTCGCGTGTCGTATCATCGAGAATACGCGATTTCTCTCCCTCGATGAATCGACTGTCAGATTCGGTTAAAGTGACGCTCACCGACTCTACAAAGTGACGCGTCTATCACAGTTTCTAGAAAGGACAAATGTGTCCTATATTCAGCGTTGCGAGACTTTCCTTCGTTCGTACAACGGAATAACATTACTCTCGCCGGTTTTAGCTTACTTCCTAGAGTTAAACTTAATATACTGGTTTGACGAGACGTACGACAAATTGTATCTTTAGAAATTTGTTATTTATTTATTAATACGTATTTAAAATAATACGAATTCATATATACTTAATAAAATTAAATACTTTAATCATTAAATAATTAAATATAAGAGTTATCCAAACTGCTTCCCTGAGATAGACAAGTTTCTAGATTGTTCTAATGATATCGTATAAGATACGAACAACGAGATTCGGATTTGAAAGTCAATGGTTGTGGCTCGTGGGATGAAAGTTGGCAGCGTAAAACGAAGAGCTGCAGAGGCTGCAATGTGGAAAGTTGAAAATTGAGAGTCGAGGATTTATAATTGCTGGTTGTATATGTAGGAAATTTCATTCGCAAAACTGGAACATCGGATTTTATCTATTAATTAAAATTTGCATAAAACATACATTCGATTTAACGATTATTCGGGCTAGTGCTTAGATAGCGGTAGCTAAACAATTTAATCTCGTAAAATCATTGTACGAAATTTTTATTGAAGTATCTGTACTTTATGAGAAATAATATTTAGCTCTCGAATCACGAAAGCGAGAGACACGATCGTCAAGAGGGTGTCAATATCGGGGGCATCGCGGAGGTCTCAGGTGCGCGCGACCGATTTAAAATTATCCCCGAATGCGTTCGCGAAACTGACCTACATCCGGACCCTCCCGCGATTGCTCTTCGCACGCTTAATTTCCCTCGCGCCGCCCTCGGTCGCGACGAAGAAAAGGAGGAGCTTACCCTCCACGAACTTTCTCTTTTTTTTTTCCGGGCGTCATCTCTTTCTCCTTTGCTCGCACCGAAAAAAAGCTTGCCCCGGCTCCCGTGATTCTCTGCGGCTGCTTTTTCTCGATACGTAGTCTAACTTCCCCCTTGCGTCCCTCCGTTTTTACCCTTCTTACTCCTTTCCACTAACCCGCATCACCGACCGTCGTCTTTGCAGCCTCCGCGAAGATTCCTTTTTTTATAGTCTCCGAGGGAAAGGCAATGTCGATCGCTCCGACGCCTCTTTTTCTCTCCTCCTTGAAACTAAGAACTTCTTCCTGCGTCTTTGACCAAGAAGAGGGACGATGATCACCCTCGCTCGCCCTTTTCTCGGTCCACCCTTTTACCCCGGTCTCACGCCTCACGAATTTCCGCTCCGTCCGGCCGGGATCGATTTCCCGCGGCATTTTCCACGCCGATCGGCCCGGAAGAGAGTGTGTCCACGAGAATAGGAGCGGCGGGTGCCGAGATGGAGGGAGTCGCCGAGCACGGGGACGGGGAGGGCAGCAGGGTGACGAGCGCGCGGGAGCAGGGCGCGGAGGGGGTGAAGGACGACGTGCTGTAGGCGGTCGCAATAGGAAAACTGGGGTAGACTGTCCTTGCGCTCTCGGGTGGTTATTGGAACGTTGGCACGGCGACGCTTACCTTCGTCTACCGGGTGTCCCGCTTATGAGGCCGTGCCGCGATCTTGGCACGCGCGATCAGCCATAAAAATGTAACATGGTTCCACGGAGAAAAAAAAATTACCGACGACAATATTTCGCATCCCTCGAGATTAAATTCTCAATCAGGGAAAACGCGCCACAGTACTCGGTCTTAAAGTCACAATTATAAAATTTCAATATTTAAATCAAGTTTTTAACTCTCGAGAGTACGTGAGTCTCTCCGATAAACAGTGCAAATATAATGTACCTTGTACGTAATATTTCTGACAATAAACAACTAAATTTTCGTTGTTTCTCTGATGTGAATCTCGCTCCGAGTTTAAGATGGCTTTAAATTAAACACACTGAAATGAATTTGCACATTTAAGGATTAAGATTAACAGTTTAATGTTTGAGAGATTTACAATTAAGCCTGGGGTAACAGTTTTCGATTTTTTACTCTACTCTTCCTCTAAACTGCAAACCTTCTGAAAATAACAAGGGAAATGTTGAAACGTAAATTTTATGTTTTTACCTGAAGAAACGAAATACGCGCCTATATTTCAACGGAACTTTCTTTACGCTTCTTGAATCATTGAAATTCGATGCACGAGAGACATTCGAAATATGCTGTATGTACATATAAACCGAATGTTTCAAGCAGCTGCATATCTTGCGATTGCGTTTGATTCTATATTAATTTAATTTAACATTTCTCGAAACTCTGAATCATTATATGAAACCTCAAGGTCTCAAATTAAATTCTTGCGAGAATATAATTCTTTCTATTAGAATTTATATTTATTAATTGTCAAGTTGTGTCTAAGCATTATCTTTCTTAATAGTTAAAGAAAAATTATATTGCCATAGTTGTCTCTGAGAATGTCGCGTTGTCACTGTATATAGAATTTATTTGATCTCGTCAATCTTTAGTTGAAAAGAATGAAACCAAGTAGGTTTACACGTTAATGCCAGAGATAAATGCGCTCTTTGCACAAGGTTAATTTATTACGACTTCGACACCGAATGCGATTTGCATCATGCACGATACCACGGTGCATCATTGTCGCGCGGTGATAATAGTCGTAACGGCAAGAATATATCTTCGCGGTTCTTATCGAGACATGATATCCTGTTCCATCGGTCACTCAAATCGAGAGGTGAACGTTCGACAATCGCATCGATCGATCGACGGTCGTGCAAGCCCGTAGGATATGTTCCTCCGCGCTTTGGTGGATCGATCTCGAACGATCGGACACCCCGTAGATCGATCGTTCTTGCCATGTATTCGGTACGACTAATTAACAATCCTTATCGGCACTATCTGCGCTTGAAAGAGACACCCTGTAGAGCGATCGATATCTCCCACAAGCGGCGCATTAATTACCAACTAGTGGCTGCAATCACGAGTGGAAAATAATCTGCCGACGAACGCGCAATTAATTTCCAGCGCGCATCAAATTTTATATGCCGGCTAATCGATAGGGAAGTAATAATTCGCTGGAATAAAACGAACGAAATCACCCGATTCCGAACACAAGTAGTGCAATACAATTATACAGACCTACGCGCTTTTGTTTTTCGAAACTGTTCCGATACATCGCCGCGGGCACAAATTCGTTACGAAAGGATTTTTTTTAGCGAATCAGCGCTGGAAAATTACAAGTGGCAATTCATTGGACACATACTCGTGATTTTTGCGAGCGTTTTGCAAAATAAGATTTCACATGTCGATGAATCGACAGAAAATACAACGTTGAAAATTTTTTCTCTCTAACAAGAGTTTTGCGTTATGTGAAAAATCCATTTTTCACGAGGCTGTCATATTTTCATTCCTACCGTCAATTTATTATTGCGGGGGATTTTTCAAGAATTAAACTACAAGTTAAAAGTTCTCTTCAATTCGTCATGTAAATTTCGGAATTGTCAGCATGTTTTCTTTCTTTTTCCAAGCTTTTCAACTAAATATATAAAATCGTCAATTTATATATTTACGACTTGCTCTCCCCCAGTTTCATTTAAATATTGTTCAACTTTCGTTTGTAACTCGCAAGAAACTAAATGCAACGCGCGTAGTTTCGTTGTTACAAGATTGCACGAGGGCAATTGTCAAGAGAAAGTTCGTATGAAAATTAGCAAGAATTAACAGCGCACTGAAAAAGACCTCGCTGCAATAACAATTCCGTCCAATCCATATTTGTCCGTATACTTCGCCGGAATTTAATATGGTTTTACGAATCGTGGCTCGACGTTGAAAGTCGGAGAGCGAAGAAACGGTAAAGATTCTCTCGACGACGACGAGCGATTTCTTTCGACACCCGTTAGACGGAGCGCGACACCGGAGAGACGAGAGCCGCGTGTGTCGTAGGTACGCGAACGGTGCATAGAGGAAGAGCAGCGCGCGTCGCTGAATGCACCAGCCCTGACCTACATAGTAGAGCATGTTGTGGGCTAGGCGAGCCTACGCTAGAGCCGCCTAGACTATTATAGCAACGAGGCGTAGGGTGTAGTTCTCCTTCTCCACTTCTTTTTCCCCTCCCTCTCGGGGAGGCGCGTGACGGGCAAACCGTGTAATCGTGCCCGCGCTTTTTGTTCGGTTTCTGGGGGGGAATGACAAGGGGGTGTAAAGGGTCGACGGGTGCATTCCGGACCCGGCTGCGCTGCGCACATTGCAGCTTGATATGACTTGAGGCGAGTTTTTGATCGCGTTATAAAAAAGAGACGGGAAGATTAAAAGCGTATATTAATTATGAAGGTACAGTTGAATAATATAATTATGGCACAAATGCGACGTTAAAATATTCTTCTCTGATGAAATGTCTTTTCTCCATATGGCCTCGATGTTTGGAGGAATAAATAAATAATAAAATTAAATTAGAGATTTCTGTAAGCTTTTATTTACTAATCAATTTTGTCAGATCCTACAATGTCGGTAACAGTAAAATTATGCAAAAGGACATTTCGAGGAGCAACAAGATTATTTGCTTGTTTACGGAAAATAACATGTGAAATTAACTCGGTCTATTTCATAATATTTCTATGACGACTATTACTTTTGTCGCAGAAGACTATTACATTTAACTATGGCCCCCACTGTTATAATTGCTTTCTACATCACGACCGACTTGCTCATTTCGTATTCGCATACACGCACGATGGACATTTTGATGAGCAAAAAAATCTAACGGTCCGTGATACCGCGGTAAGCTCGTGTCCGCGTTATTATATCATCGCGCGGAGGCCGACGACGGTGCCGCGACACGATTAACATTATGTAATATATGCGTTTTATACTGGGCAGTCGTTACGCGCAGCTCGCGTTGCACAATGTAGCACGATCCTCCAAGTGCGACTGCAATGAGAGTACTATTTTCCAATGGAAGCGACGACGACAATCCCGGCAGTCGGCTTTCCGGTATTCGCCAAAAGAACGACGCAGCATCGTCGCCGTCGTCGTCGTCGTCGTCGTTGTGATGGTCGTGATTGCCGTGATTGTCGTCGTGGTTGTCGTTCCCGGTGTCCGTCCTTGACACCCTTCTGCATCCCTCCTCCGCTCGATCCTCCGGTAATCCTCGTTTGCGCGCAAATTAACGGACCAGTAATTTGCGAACTGGCCAGTGACCTTTACGGCGAATTGTCGCAATTCTCGTTCTCCAATGTACGACGCAAGATCGACCAGGGAGTATGGCCCAGAGGTAAAAGAGAAGGAGCAATCAGACAAGAGTGGAGAAGGGAGATTGCGGAGAAAAAAGAAAGTTCACCAAATATCGGCGCCAAGCGACGGCCGGGGTTGTGTAATTGAGAAATTAGATTCCTACGCTGTTGTTTTACATAATGAATCCTTTGCGAGAAATAACTGGACTTTACAGACGCGACAACGTTATGT
>VBVR01002541.1:0-21984 GCA_011638315.1 Tetramorium parvispinum
TGCTCGAGACGATAAAGGCAGTCATGAGACGGCGCTTCAAGCTCCTCGACGTATAGTTCGGAAGATCGGAAAGCGCCTCCCAAGTTCGCTCCCCAATAGGGTGTGTACTGGTCAGCTCAGGGTTTCCGTTCCCGTTCAACGGATACTCGTCGATCTCTCGGCCCTCGAACGAGAAAATGGTCTTAAGCTCGACGACGATCACTCTTTGCCCTTTTATCTCTCGCTTCGATCCCACGTAAACGGATCACATAAGGCGTTCGCCATTTCGTTATTGCAATGTGAAATTTAAAGGCTAAAGTAATTACTATTTTCATTCTATCATTTCATTCTATTTAAACTTCAAGTATCCGCTAAATAAATCACAATTATTAAAATCTACCAATCTTTGAAAAATTCATCTGCTCATTTAAGTTTCGCATTATTTCTGTAAATTTTAGTAAAGTAATCGCAGTCTCCAGAGAATAACTTTCCAAAATTAAACTTTTGAGTCTCTCAAAATTATTTAAAATTCTCTTTAAAAAATTATAATAATACTAATATTCTCTCTCTCTAAATATCTATAATAAATTCAGGAAAGATTAAATTTCGCTAAAGTTCTTGCTAAAATAATGATATTGTGTACAATTAATTGTTACATCCAACAAAGTGGGCACCGTTTTGCATCAATGAGTAACATACAGTTCACGTTGAAAAATATGATATGAAAAAGAATGTAGATGCACTGAATAAGCAAGAGCAACTACCGTGACGTAAGTTTACCGTGCAGATTCTCTTGTAACAAGCTGGCCAATTATTCACGCTTGCATTATAGATACTTATTACGTATATAAAATGTGTAACATGACTCTATCGATATCACCATTAATTATTATCGTAATATTATTGTAAAGCCTGCAAATTCTATGCTCGCTTAAATAATGACAGTAATCCTGGAACGTACATGTAAAACTAATTAAACGATCCAATTGTCTTCATCGTATTACCACGCTTTGTATAAACGAATTTTAAATATCTCAGAGAAATATTAATATCAAATCGCGATCAATATAAAAATGACATCGCGATTGATGGAACGATTTATGAGTATCGCAAATCTTGCGGATGATTCCCTGACAATACTGCGCGACACTGCCGTGAAATTTATTGCGAACGGCACAAAGGAACGGACGCGATCGAGAGAGTACCGGACGTCGCGATCTTCGAATGCGGACAGTTGAGGTATTCTCGCAAAGATATTTAGAAAAGTCGCGCTCCATTCCCCGTTGCCTCTCGGGCGAGCTCGTCCTGAGGAATTCGAGGGCATTCCTCTCTTGACGAATGATTCAGATGCGACGAGCGGCATGCTGTCGGAGTCGCGACGCGACAAGTAAAACCGGGGGAATGCCCGCCCGAGAAGAACGAGATCGGAGGAACGATTGCACCGAATGGCTTCTCTGGAGGAATCGCGGCTGCGTTCGACGAGCGGAGACGCTACCAGCTCGGTGAAACCATCCCCCGGCACTTTCGCAGTGGTAATTACCGCGCTCGTGGTCGTCGGCGTCACCGCTGCGAATTACGCGCGGGCGCCTCGCGCTATCTACAACACGCTTCGGGTCCCGGGTAATTGGAGACGAGGCTTTCGTCGGGCTTAACTTCGTTCCCGCTCCAGTCTCTCTTCCTCGTTTTCTTCGGGATTCAGGCGTTTCTTTTTCTCTCTCTCTCTCTCTCTCGCTCTCTCGCCTCTCACGTCTCTCTTTTTTCCTCTGTCCAGTATACGCGTGGTAACGAGATCTCAGAATTAACCCGTCCACCGTAAAAATGACCAGCTAAAGAGGATCTCCTTTCGTCTTTCTTTCCGTCTCTCCCTTTCCGCTCTTTTTACCCGTTCTGTCTAATATCTCACAACTTAACTACGCTTCGCTTGCCACCGCGTGCGGATCGCTACACCGCGGATAATTATTCTTCCGGCGCATTCTAAGGTTCCGTACGTCACAGATGGGCGAAGAGATACGAGCGAGAGAGTTGTAAGACACGAGCGGATCGTGAACTACTTCAAGTCAAAATCAATTTTTTGTTTCGTTGTGTTTGAGCGGCTGGAAAAAAAATCATCTTTTTGCAACAGAATTTTAAGCTGTGCATGGCCGATTATCGTATTTCCATGGCTCTCTAATACAAAGCAAAGCGCAGAGCGTTTTTAATTGATTCGATATCCAGATTCGCATGAGCGTTATTGCGAAATATTGGAGTATTCTCGCGAGGCAATTTTATACCTCGAGTATACTGAAATGTTTTGAAAAATGGGGTCAAATAAAAAAAAACGCAAATGCATTGCTTTTTGTGATATTAACGAAAAATGATCGAACAGTTGGTGCGAGCCTCCGCAGGTCGACACACAATAAGCAATCAGATTTGCGTCAGCTGCGCGTCACGCGTTAATTATTTCGCGATTCAGTGTCATCGTTAATAATTCTTCATGTATTTACCGTCATGCTTAATGAAGAGAAATCCGACATCGACATGTTTATTAAAGATTTTTTCCTTAACATCAATTGTAACAATGGATACTTAATATTCAACTTTTAATTCTTTAATTATCTTCAATTCATTAATTCTTCTTGCTTATTGTTAGTATGAAATCGCGTACAAGAAGATAATGGAACAATAACAATCGAAAAAAATCGACACTACTTAGACTGTGTTGGATCTCGCGGTAATAGCTGGATTAACTAACTTTAGTTGGTTCTCCCGTCTCAGACCATAAGCTACGTTATAATCTATAAAGGGCAGAAGGGCGTAAAGGACTAAAGAACAAAGTTATAGCGGTTTAGCTAACTGACGTTAACTCGGTTATAACCATCAACTATGATCGAACCATCATTCAGACAAAATCTTTGATCACGGTGACACGCTACTGTGCGGAAAATTTAATTTTGCATTATATTCTAATCTTCGTTTTACTACTTAGTTACTATTATTCAAAATTTCATAAACTAACTTTAACCACAATCTCGCAAATAACTAGTTGCAAACGCAAGACATTACATCACTATCGAGGTGCAGAATACTAGATTAGGCATGGGGCGCTAAAATGCAGACTTCAGGACCGAAAGAGAGAAAAAGGCAAAACTGTGAGAGCAAAACGCAACTACGCCATTCCGTTTACTGTCCACTCCATTCTTTCTCTTAGCGATGTTACCGTTTCTCTTTTTTGTCTTCTTGTCGCATCATGGCCTTTGACGGGCCCACTTTAAGAGATCGTTAACATAGTGAGTGCAATAAATGAAACAAAAGAAGAGACAATAGTCGAGGAAGTACAATAACGGCGGAAAAAATAGCGAGGGCACTACAATTTTACAATGTACTAAAAAAGCATGTAATTGCAATAATAATAAAGACTGCTTGTGAAAAAAATAGTTATCTGCTAAAACTTATAACATTGTTATATCAAATATTGTAACAACTACGTAAATTAATTAGAATGCATAAATGATCAATTAAAACATGATAGTCTGATCTTTTAGAGGTTAATTTATTTGACTTGAACTGAAAGGGCAAATAATGCAATTTATACAACGTGATTATTGTTTATCCATGAAGCCAGAAAACATATTTCAATTTGGGACAATTATAATAATTATTATATATATATAATATAATTGTTGTTAAATGTGTACTAATGATACTTTATAAAATCGCTATTACTATATATATAAATACATTGAAAATGTCAGTCTGCAATAGGGAATAAAGCGACTCTGGAAACTGCGAGTCATTTTCTATAAGATCACAGGACATCATACGTTTTCCCCTTTTCGTTCCTCAGCGCATTTATCACGAGGAACGAGGCGCCATTCGTCGGCTCGGGCGGAGTATTCTCTATGAAATTAAAGCGGCCCGGGAGAGATGAGCGCGACAGTAATTACGGAACGGTTTATTTCTACCCTCTCCTTCCGCTCCTGAATTTTAGCGCGAAGCAAGCCCTTTTATAATGTAGGATTTTCACAGCCGACGACACGTTTGCATGCGCGACTCCGCCTTCGCCATTCATCGAGACAATTACAAGACGTTGCCGGCAGTGACGACACGTCTTACAACGAAAAACGACAGTTCTGGACGCAGGGTACCTATTCACTGGGCAGAAATTGCAATGCAGAGAACGATGATAAGAAGGGAAGAATACAGGATACAATTTGTATCCAGCGGCAAAACGCTGCCGAGAAACTTGACACGTGTGTTATAATGCAACGCGATAATTATATTAGCCGAGACTCACGTGCGGTCAACGTGTGTCAGAGTTTAGCTGTAGTTATGTAATTACGGTTACGCGAAGCGTTAAAGAGATTTAAGTTAAACAATACCGAAGTGGGCCGAGTGGCCGTTACGGAAATACACTTCTCCTAGGACGATATAGCTGTATATCACCCGTGTGCCGACAGGGCTTGTTTGATCGCGAACTTCCGGCTCTATCAGACCGGGGAGCAAAGTTGATGTATCGTTGAACTTTCTGCACATTGCGAACATTGCGCGTCCATTCTGCATCCCGCGACCGTGCTGTATGCGCACGACGTACGTGATAGTGTGTCAGGAAAGTACTACTTTAATTTATTACGTAATGACGAGAAAGAGTATTGAATATTCTAAACGTGATGTATTTTACTTTGAAACGCGCAACATTTTAGAATCGCTATTATGCGTTCATTGCTGAATTAAATTCACCGTGATACTCTTGATTAAAGTTAGTTGGTGAATTAAACGGGGCTATTAATTATTGTTCCGAGAAAAATGATCTCGTTAGGAGTGACACCGGCGTATATTGGATATACACGGTAATAGATTCGCATAAAGCTCTGTCCTGATCTTCGGCGCGTGGGTTTTCGTCGTCGAATCGAGGCAATAAATTAGCGACAGGACAAAGGGTCGTATCATCGGGGAATCGAGGGCAATCCGGATAAGCGTCGAGTCCTGGTCCCGCGGCTGCTTTGAGGGTATGACCGACGTTTTGTGACGGTGGATAATATCTACCCGTGATTATTGACTCGAGGTGATCCCGCTCAACGGCTTGACACGATGCTCTCACGGCGGGTAATTGGCAATTAATAATCCGGCATAACTACTCTCGGCAAAATACGGCAGTCTGCCCTCATTAATCCTTTACCTGATCAACCGGTCGATGGATGCTTTTATTCTCATGACCGTACATTTTAACATTCATCGAATTTCGATCCCTAAATATTTCCGTATTGCATCATGCTTGGGTATTTGTGATAAAGGTGGTACTTTTTATCATTTAATTTAGCACTTTGTGATATGATATTTATATCTTTCGAAAAAGGGTGAAGGATATATCGAACGGAATTCGCTAAGATACAATGACGACAAAGGATGATCAGAATTCTTGATCATCCTACTATCAGTGAAAAACGGCCCTTAACCCCGATTCGCTCCTGCATCAGCGTTGTCTTTGCTTTGTTAGACGGATAGACAGAGTAGCGGATATTTCTAGAGCGTGAACGTGTAAACGAGCGGTTATTCCACTTCCCCACGAATACATTGACGGGTCAAGGGCAATCGCAAAGCGATGCACCCCTCTGCAGAGTTTATTTTTATTCCTGAGGTAGATAAAGAAATACGAGGCATTTCAAAACTGACGGAAAGCGGATATATATCGCGCTTTATGAAAATCGACTTTCTTCAGCGCTTCATAAAAGTCGATTTTCTTCAGCTAAACATTGAAAAAGAGAGAGAGAGAGAGAGAAAATTGTTTTACTTTTTTAAGCTTTAAGATTTAATATTTGAACAAATCTTATATTAAGATTTTCCTAAAAAATTTAATACAAAATTTGCTAAATTGAGTGACAAATGTTTTGTCATTTATTTATACCCTCAAAAACCAACTTAAAGAAAACTAAACACGCATCTTATTGAAAACATTTAAATTTAGTAAATAAGTCATTATAATCCGTAGAGATAGTCATGTAAGTAAGGGAGATTGGATGATTAGCGATCGATCTAAATTTACTCGTGCAAGCCTCCGTTCGATTAACTATTGCGATAGCTTATCGGGGTCAGTTATAAAGCCTTTTTTTCTACGTGATTGCCCTCACGTTCTACCTTTTATAAGAACCGATCATAATGCTGCGAATTTGTAGTAAAAAGCGTAGCTGAGCGATCGCTGGCTGGAGTATCTAATCATCGAAGCAGAGTTGAAAAGTACACCACTATGAAATTAATATCCCATTTTCAGAATTCCCGTATAATCGATAGAATCCTGGCACTCTTCCCCAAAGAGTTCCTGTAGGTTTCGAAAAAAGCTCTAGCGATTGAATCTACAAAATAAAAATCCGCTGATATGGGCTACGAAATTCACATTTTCGTTGTACAAAAATTCGTAACAACTTTTATGTTTCAATCAGGATAAAATTCTTGAGGCTATGTAGTCATGACAGAAAATGTCAAAATTCTGAACAAATTTTTTCAATTAATTCATGAAAGGTTAAAAAAAAATGCCACCCGATAATGGAAAAATGATCTCTATTCTGTTTTTGCTTTTTTATTGTTCCAAGTTATTAATTGGTAAAATCTTTTTCAACGCATATCGGAAACTCTCTGAAATTCTCTTTGAGTATAAAGTACCAGAACTCTATCAATTCATATCAAAATTTAAGAAATAGGATACTAACTTCACAGCCGTGAAAAGTACTGAAGTTTCATAATTCATGAGTCAACTTGGTCGAATTGCTCGTCTTGAAATATTTGCATGATAATTTTGCAAAAGAAGGCGCGCGAGAGAAGTTTTCAAGAAATGTTATGCGAAGCATATATTTTTGCGATAGCAACACAGAGTGATATAAATTTTTACTGCAAAAGTCCTTAAAGAACATAGATTCATTGCTTTACATTCACGGACGAAGTATATTATTAAATAAAGAAATAACTATAGCGCAATATCGTTCCTTATTCTGTTGTAAAAAAAATAAATTATGTAGCTTATGTAAATTATAAAGACATAATAATATATTAATAAAATTTACTAAAAAGCTAACACAAGATTTGTAAAAGCACACAGCCGGTAGTCTGGAAATGTCTCATTGTTTAAAAATATGAAAAATCGTTAAAAATAAATTAATGACCAATAGAAATACCGTCCACTTTTAAATTCCTCTGCAATTAGCTAACACAAGATATAGGAATTCAATCGCAGTTTTTAGTCGCAGTTTCGCGACTCCGTTTCACGAGTTCTCGAATTGGGAACGTGCGCAAACATCATAAGTCGACAAACATTTCGCATTCAAAGGAAAATCCCTGATACAAGAGCTACGTTCGTTCTCGGGTGTAAGTCCGCCTCGGTGATCCAGCGTGTCTTTTAAAACGCGGTCACCTCGATTATTCAGCGAGTAATCAAATTAACGCGATTAACTGGAGCGCAGAGACGAGCCAGCGTTCGCTGCTCCATGCCCTCTCGCGTGAATACGCCTCCGGCGGGTCAAGGACGCTTGGCGGAACTGAGAGAAAAGAAAGAGAAAAAGAGAAAGAAAAAACAAAAGGGAGAAAAGGAAGAGCTAAAGTACGGGGCGAGTTTTAAAAATTCACGCGTGACCTGCCGCGTTGTTCCGAACGCATATATTTTCTAGCTGGCGAAGGCGGCTCGCTGGGTGCGATCTGCTCGCGTTCGCGTCAATTTCCTGCGTGCACTCAAGTCATTTCCGTCGCGGACGACGTCATTAAGAAAATTGGCAGGCTAGTTCACGATTTTATGGACGATCCGCGTCTTCCGCCGCGACGGAAGAGAAGTGCACGGAACTGACGCTGATAACGCGTCTGTCCTGATAGAATCCGGTGTCGAATCTACGTAGTCATCTGTCGTTATTATGGACCAACTGTTGCACACCATCTCGATTCGTGTAATCGCGCAGCGTCTGCACCCTTCTGGATGATTTGTGATGCAATTAGTAGATGCTACCTTCAATCATACTACCCTTTAATAAGACACGTTTTCTCTAGATCGCGTTAGCGTTAACTTCGTATATTACCACGTGTCGTAATACGTAAAAGAGGAGTGTTAGAAAAGAAGACATAAGATCAGATAAAGGTAATCTTGCAAAAGTTTGATCGAAGCTCGTCACCCGTTAAGTAAATCCTCTTAGGTAACTCTTTGCGTTATCACTACCTTCTTCCGGTGATCTATATTCTTTGCACGCGTGGAACGATATTTCCAATATCGCCGATCAAAAGATGAATGTTTTAACTTGAAGTTAAACAAGTCTATAAAGATATACCTGACAATTGAAATAAAGGAGTAGGAAATGCGAGCGTTAAAGAAATAAAGTGTGCAGGAAATTCGTTGAGACAAGAACGTAAGATAATAGAACGCATTATCGGAAGGGGAAACAAGAGAACTGAATAGTATAATCAGAGGGCGAAGTAAAACATGTTAAAAACCTGTTTTTAAATGACCACATATCGTCATATCGCGCGCCTTCAATGTACGTGTGAAACATCAACGGTTGAGGCCGTTGCGCTTAAAAGTCATTTGTTAACTCCTCGACAGTCACGCAATTCCAAGCTCGAGCTTGGAAACAAAAAAATTACTACGGCGAGTTAATCGAACGTTAATCATCAATTATCTGTTTCAATGTCGTTCGTGTTGATGTAATAAATTTTATGTGGCAATTCTTATTTGTTCATAAGAAAACTCATAAGAATACAAAAAGTTAAAAAATTAAGAAAGATGACTGTATATATTTTGCCAAAATATAGAAAAAAAACGTAATACGTTGTAACAATCGTTCAGAGATAAGCGACGATTTATTTCTACAAAATAGAAAGAAAGAATTAAAAGGAAGCAATTGTTGGCAGATTGTAAATTTTAGACAGATAATCGCTAATAATGAATGTTTATAAAATAATATGTTCTATAAATTATCAGCATATACGATCGATAATTCAAGATTTCTGTTAGCTCGAGCT
This sequence comes from Tetramorium parvispinum, assembly GCA_011638315.1. NCBI lineage: Eukaryota > Metazoa > Arthropoda > Insecta > Hymenoptera > Formicidae > Tetramorium > Tetramorium parvispinum. Next base: position 8,947 of record VBVR01002541.1, read on the forward strand.
AAGCTAATATGTTTAAGGAATATAAGGATGTAAATTTTAATATCTTCCTCGCGAAATTGTTGCTAGACATACTCGACGCTGTGCTGCATCTCTTGATCATCAATATTTAAACACGCATGCAAAAAAGAAGCAGTACATCTAGATTTCACAGAAATACGTTCCATCGTAAAATCATCTGCGCCCATTCCCCTCGCTCTCGTAAAAGAACCATTCGTGAATTATCAATGGTCATAATATCCAGCATGTTCGTATTTCACGCTCATTCTATAGTGCCCGTCTGATATCATCCGATCATTGAAAGAAATCGCGTAAAAACGTTCCGCAGTTAGATGCCAAACGATCCTGGCTGATGGCGGAATTCTGCTCAATCGCCGATAATAGATATGAAATAAAAAGATTACGCGCAGATGTTCGAAAAATGGCCAACCAGGGTTCCTCATCGAAATCGTCACGGGAGGAAATTTATCAACGAAATATGATTAGTGAAGATGCTTATACAAAACTTGTTTTTGTATAATTATTATTGGTAATTTTAAAAGACAGAGAGAGAGAGAGATTGATTGTCTTATCAGCAATTAACAAAGTGATCCTAATTGCTGATGATAACCATAATAAAATTATAATTTTTGCAAAGTTTTTTTTTTAGTTTAAGTTGTCATTGATGAGTTATCTCAATTTGCAAATCTTTTCTCAATAATAAAAAATTGCTTCCTAATGCAGAGCAATAATCTATCCAATATAATAATATCCAATAATCATCAGTCCTAACAGATCTTAATTTAACAATAATGACATAATGCTTCAAGTATAAATGAATTAAATGAATCATTCTAATCCGGATAATCGTGACCAAACATCCGACAATTCTTCCCAGACCTAAGAGGCTTTTCGCTAATAGTCGACACTCATAACCGGAAGTATAAGCCACCATCGTAGGATTACAAAAATTCAGGATTAATATTAATTAGCATCAGAATCGCACTGCAATTCTTAGATTAAACGTTTTACGATTTTCATCGTTCGTAAAATATCGCTCGTTGACTGTCAACGATCATAACCAGAAGCTCGCGACACGCGGAAAGATTCGTTTACTCCGTAGCAGCCATCAAATCTCGCACTCGGAACATCCCGGCGTCGGCCCCCGACAATACTACAACACCTCGTGAAAAATCACGAGTTGCTCGGCCGCGTTTCGCAACCCTCGTAAACCGGCGTCCGTAACGTACCGTTGCGCTGTCGCATATACACACTTCACAGCGGCAACGTGGACAAACGAATATCTCGCGCACACACGGCGAACGCCGCAGTCGTCATCGCCGTGACGTCGCGACGGCCGGCGTCATCGTCGTCGTCGTTGGTCGTAAAGCCGCGACTCGTGACGTCCGCGACACAACAGCGAGTCGCCTCACTTACGCGGTCACGCACTCTCTCTCTCTGTCTCTCTCCTGATCGCTCCCGTTTATCCTGCGACGCTGCAACGTCGGAGAAGAAAACGGACCCGCGATGCGGCTTGCGTTTGCGGTGCGATTGCGTCGCGACGTTACGCCAACGCCGAGGCCGACTCGGCGTCCGCGTGCACACTGACATCGCCGTTGCTCCGAAGCCGCCTCCTTCCTCCTGCGATACCCGCCCTCTCTCTTTCGCACTCTACGCGCGCAGTCCTCCTGCATCCACCCGCTCCCACCGCATCTCCTGCTCACCACTGCTTCTCCCTCCGTTCCCTCTTCCGTTCTCCGTCTCTTTCCGTCCCAACGGGTTCCGCCGCCCTTCCGCCACCCCTACTTACTCTCGCCATCAAGTTCTATATATATACTATATCACTCCTTTCCCGCCCCTCGCCCCGCTCCATGTGGACCTCTGCAACATTCTCCTTTCCTCCCTTTATGTTCTTTCTCTCTCTCTCTCTCTCTCTCTCTCTCTCTCCGTCCACGTCGTCGGATTACGTATCAGCTCGCTCCGTCGTTCTTGGATCTCATCTGGAGAACCACCTACGTTCCCCGTTCCGTTTTTCTCCTTCGCTCCCTTTCCGCTTGCGTTATCAAGTTTTGTCTTCGAAGCCTTCGTGTCCCAGCTGCCTTTTCCCGGTTTGTCGAAATTTATTCTCACTCTCTTGCATTCCCCCCTTTGCTTTATCCCACTGCGATCTACTTCTGCACTTAGCTTTTTCCTATCTGTCAACGCGTCTATCGCTGTCGCGGTATCTCTCACTGTTTTCCCATTCATAATTCTGTATTTTAACGCGTTGGTTATCTCACGTAAAAAAAGTCACTTTCTCATCTCAATCGAATTTTATCTTAATTAATCATTATAATCATGTGTTTCCTTTATTATTTAATTATTATGATCAAAGTTTCTTTTATTTAACTTGAAGCAAATCTCATAGTGTACGCAATTTCTTATCCTTCACTTCATATAATTTTATTCTTGAAAGATAATTAAGAATTAAAGTTGTATTAACTAGAGTTTCAGAATTGATTTTAAAATTATTGAAACTCCACGATTGAGAAATCGTTTTTCAAGTTAAACAATATCAATGAACATATTAATATTCAAGTGGTAACAACGCAATGTTAAAAGTTTATGGAATTTCGTGAACATTACTAACTGCCGTATTCATGAAACTACAAATACGCAATTAATATGCAAATCTTTGAAAAAGATATCCATGCTATTGTATGCTAATCCTAAAAGGAGATGCGACAGTAATTCGAGATATCGTTACTAAAACGCGATCAAGCGTATAAGCTAGCATATTTAAAAATCAGTGTGCCTGTAGACTTCCAAATCAGATGCAAATAAAAGTTCTCGTTAAAATAGACCGCATTCATATATAATTAATAAAATATAATTAATCCTGAGGGTCGATTTCTATCGAAAAGGCAACGTTTAAAGGCATTACGATGTCCGTTAAATAAAAATTAGAAATTTTAAAGAGTACTTCACATTACGTCCTGACTTTCGATAGTAAATAAAATAACAGAAAATGAACTGAAAAGTTTACACGACGGACTTTATCTCATTATCGTTAAACAATGGAGATTCGTAAGTTTTTCTAGCTGCGATGTCTTGCTGAGATGCGTTGGCGATAGGCGTAGAATTCTTTTTGCATACATCGCTTAATCTAAACAAAACCTCCCGTCTGCTCTACTATTGGCGTTGCCAGGAAAAAAAAACACAGCTCAGACCACCCGAGCGAGATGGCACGTCGCGAGACCTCACGGTGAACTTTCGCGTCCCATCCTCCGTAATGCGGAGATTTTGCAGTTTCATCCCATGCTCGTTAACTCTTTTTTTTTCATTGATCACTTCCGCTCAATAATTCCTTAAATCGCATTTTTTTTTTAATTTTTCCACCAATTTGGCGGACGATTTATCTGAATTTCATTTGCATGCTCCCATTATAACTCGCGTTTTCCGTGGCGCTGAGCGAATGATCGGATATCGCGCGTGTCCAACAATGAATTCATATCTCGCTACACGATTTTCGCGTTACGATCATCGCGGCGGCAAGGGCAGCATTCTCGTGGAATTGCACCGGATCAGGCGCGTTGGCTGCATTGCCCCCGTATGGCATTGTGTCGCGCGAGCCAGCTTGCCAAAATCCTCACTTCCCGAACGGGGATTAATCCCGTTTCTCATACAGGAGGCGTCCTTCCTATCTCGGACAAGCTCTACAGTCTGCACCAGATGCAGCCTCGCCATGGATCCTCCTTGTGCATTCAACACTTGGAGTGCCGCGTAGTCAAGTCTAAGCATGTCTGCACGTCGCTATACCTCCGCTTGTCTCCGCGTCTTCGTCTCGGTCTACAACTCTCGTGGGCGAAACTCGAAGCCGAGCGGAAGTGACCGCGACTGTTCGCTTCCTCGCCGGAAGACCACAACGATGATCGACCACCAACGATCGAGAGCTCGAGTCGACTTGTTGTTGTTACCAAGTTGTCGTTGATGTAACGAAAATTATTGGTGAACAGCGACGATTTACGACGATACTCTGAACTGAATTACCGTTCAATCTCTCGCGTCAATTTTTCAGAAAATTGAAGATCTGTTTACGAGCCGAAAATACTTTCGATAAACACATTATTGAGTTTAGTTCACGAAAATTATTTATCGCGGCTGCTAAAAGTTTTTCAAACATAAATAAGAATAATTTATCGAATAAAATCGATATACCGAAAATATAATACATGGCATTGGAAAGACGCTTATCAGAACTCTTTATTTACTTAAAATCTTTCCAGTCGCAATAATTATCCCTCGAATTATTTATCTCGAAAGCTAGTTTTGTTTTGAGATATTGTGAGATAAAAACCTATCCCCAAATTTTTACGAAAGCTCCAAAAAACCGTCGAAATAAATTATTCATCTTATCTCTCGGTAACATCTCGCTTTCAACCCGATCCACAGAGAACGCGAAAACGCCAGGCATTCGTGTCCTCAATGCACAGAACGATACGTTCCCTGGCTCAAAGCATAACAATCGAAATGATGACTACCGCTCTCCATAGTCTCTTCGTAATATACACACGTAGGAGAGGGGAAACGGGGATACACACGGGTAGGTAGTGCAACGTTTACTGCATACCGGGATAATCGCCGTCGTACGGGGTAAACGCGCGACGAGACAATGCCGTGAACAATAGCGGCATCCCCATCCCCCCGGGGCCCTCCTCAGTCGAGTTACTCGTAGCTTATGCTCCAAAGTAAAATACGCGGGTGTATACGAGAGAGGCGGGCGAGAGAGGGAAATAAAGAGGGTCCACGGGGGGGAGGCTTGGATGTGCCAGACGACGACCACGACGCACGTACGTGGCGTGATCCGGTGATGCACTTGCGGACTACCTGCTCCGGTGCACTCGACGCGTACGCATGTACGTGCCGCAACGCCATCGTCGCATGTACTACGGGGCACGAGGGAGGAAACCCTTAAAATCTCTTCGTGCGACACGAACGACTAGGATTTCGTGATATCCCAACAGCTCGTGCGATCGGCATCGGTTCCTCCCCCCCCCCTCCGCGCTACCCCGATCTCATTGCGCTCTCCTGTCGTCACTCGCGTTCTATCCCGGTCGGTGGAGCGAATTTAATCCCTTTCAGATTTCTTTAACAGAGGGACTTTGAGGAAATAAACGTATCGAATAACGATCGCGTGCAACGACAGGAATAAGTGTAAAAGGATTTTCCGCACGATGGATACGATATTGATGAAGCAACGACATTATTATGTAATATGAGATCCGTAATATGCCCGTCTAATTATATTTTAACGCTAAATCAATATTAGAATTATTGATGATTAATTACTGTTGTTTAAATATACTATAAATATGTATATCTTTGAAAAAAAAGACAGTGTGTAAATTGATCGATAAAATTATTTATATAATATATAGTAATAAAAATAACAGGAAATCTTCGAAAATGCACTGTTATAAACTTGAGTAATTTAAAAAAAAATTATGAACCAGTTATTTTGACTATTTTGATAATTTTCAATGTACTCTCTAAATTTCTTACAGCGGCAATTCACTCAAACACTTGATTGATCGAATCCACTTGAATTTGAGTGACTTTACACTCATATGGTGTGAATTCTTCTATCTATTTTTGTTTACGAGTGGCAGTATTTTCACTCTCGCTTGAAGAGTGGCAGTATTTTCACTCGATTAGAGTTATATTTCATTCTAAGAAATTTAGAGAGTATTAAACATTATCAACATATTAACTGGAAAGTAAACAATAAATGTAACAAACAACAGCAAAACAAGTATGTATACATGTTTTCGATTCACCGAGCGTTTCTTCAAGCGCCAATTAGCGCCATTTTATTTCACATTCCGAAAAAAAATTATAACCATATAAAAAGACTTGTTAAGTTTTAAGATATAATCTAGCTTTGCAAATTGCAAAGTTAAACGCTTTTAATGAGAGGAAACGAATTTCAACATATGTTCATTTGTCGCATTCTCCACGTACTCTCATGCAATCGTATGCAATAAATTTAGCTTACTTTTTAAAGCATCGGCATGCTAAATTCAAACTCAATTCTTGCGTGACGTTATATCGCTCGCAAAACGCAAAAACGTAAAACAGCGAGAAAACGTGAGCGGTTAAAAGTACGAATCAAGTTTTGCACATCCTCGCTGCCGTTTGCGTTCTTCTTAATCACGCCAGCCGTCTCCTTCTAATTTTCCTTTCATCTACTCGTTAAATTTATTTTCTCCCGGAAGATTCCGTTAGCGCACTCAACGGACTTCGCCCACTGCGAGCCTTTAATTGCGGGCTTGCACCTAGCCGGCATTAAGCCACTTCCACGAACAAGCTTCTTGCGCGAGCGCATAATCAACCTCTCTCTCTCTTTCGTCGATTTACTTCGCAGATGCATTTCGGGGGAGCCATTCTTGAAGGATTTGGCAGGGGTCAAAGGACGAAAAAGAGCCGGCTGTTCACAAACCCGGGCCACGCTGGCAACGATTCAAGTTTGGACCCGATATCTCGGCAACTGCCGCGTGCCGATTACGAGATCGACGCTCCTTTGGCAAGATGTCCAAGTCGAATGACTGGAATCGAGTCAATCAGGTCCGCAGGATTATAAGAATAATAAAGGATTTTCTAAATGTTCTTATTTCACTATAAGAATTACAAAATATATGCTAGTAGCAAAAGAATCGTATTATTTTTACTCTTTAAATAAATACTTTACTATTGACGCAACATAATTTTCCTTGGCAAAGAAAAAGATAAATTACTACACCGTGCAATATTTCTCCTGATTTATGATAGCATCTCTTGCTTTTTTTGGAAAATTGCTTAATGTACATCGGCGTTAATTAATGCGCGGTAATATTTTATATTTCAGCTCATATTTCGGCAACTTTCGCATATGGACTCGACACCAGCAACACCTGGCAAGTCCGCACTGGGGACAAAATTCGGTCTAAACAACAGGTTGAAATTAATATGAACTGAACTTTTCGTCGCCAACTCTATCGCCAACTCTATATAGATCACTGTCGCTCGGGTTTCATTCGTTGTCGCGGAAATTCCGAGTGTGACATCACCGACGTATCTTCATTCGACCGAGTCGGAACGCCAACAACGACGCTATTAAACTGCGAAACATGCCTCTTGTTTGGCATTAATATCTTTCATGAGGCGTATTAATACCATTTCGCGAACATCGCGTTCTTACCCCCGTGATTTTCAATCCCCATCGGCCATTAATCTTTCACCTTACGAGACTTGCAACGGCACAGGCGTCATCCAAAGCTCACAATGCACCAGAATACTAACTCATTGTCAAAACGACGGGAGAAAGAAAGGGAGCCATTTATGTCCACCGGATGAAAAACACGGGTGGCCAAAAGCCCCGCGCGAGGATGAGAAATGTTGCGGCGTTTTTCATCGCGAATTATTCGACGCGATCGGCGCGAATCGGACCGGTTTTGCGCGCACCGCAAATTGTCGGAGCATACAATGTTGAATGTCAGTCACACAATGCGTCTCGGTACAAGTGATTTGCATGCGACTAATTCGTTCGGAGGGAAGAGCAACATTCAATTTACGTCCGACTGTGGTCAGATAATCCCCGTGAGTTTCGTGACCTGAATGTCTTGAAATATCGTACAATCTCATTGGATGTAACATTTACTCACAAATTAGATGTTATTTTGTGAAAAAAATTGCAGGATTTTTTCTCGTTTTAAAACCGTAAAACAATATTCAAATAAGACAACCGAATGCATCATGTAATTCCAATAAACTTCGTTTTTATGCCTGATTGTGAGATGAAAAAAATTATTTTATATCATCGTTTTTCTTTCCTGTTTAACGCGAAGCGAACTTAAATCTCGTTTTACGTGTCATTACGTTTTACATCGTGTTTATATCCCGCAGTCGAATCGCTATGCGGACCGCAAACGGGAATGTGCTCTTTCGAACGTATTAACTTTTCACGCGCGAGCGCGCGAAATCAGTCGTGTGAGGATGAAACGTCTGATTGACATGCGAGCGTGATCGCACGATCTCCGTTTCCCGCAAAATCGGCTTCAAAAATCGCACTTGGCGAATGCATCGCCAGAAACGTGCGAGCATCGTACAGAAACATCGATAGTGGCCGCGGGTCATAATCTGGAGATACTTCAACCGTCCTATATATGTATATATAGTATATCAATAGCTGGATAATTTTACAACACCGGCAAGCGCAGAACAATTATCGATGTAACCTAATAAAGGCAGTTCTTGACTTACGTAACTGAACCGAGCAATTAAAACTATAAATCTTACCTAAAGAAATTATATTTTCTTCCTTCTACACTTCCACTATTTCCTTCAAACTATTTTGTATATGTAAAATCAATGTGATTTCTTCTAATTGGTGTAAATTGACATAAATAAAGAATGAAAAACAAATAAATAAAGATAACAATTTTATGTAAAATATAATTTTTCATATATAAAATCCTTATACTTTTTCCTTTTATCTCTCTAATAATATTTTTAATTATGTATTTACGGATACTGATCGTATTATCTTTTTCTATTTATTCAGAAGTTATTTGCAAAACTAACGTAATGGCAATAATTAACCTTCCGAGAATAATATATACAGAAATATTTAAGACATAAAGAAATTGTAAAATATAACTTTTAAATCGAGGACCGCTTTTATGTTTTAGTAAGGGATACAAGATGGTAAGATTAAAAAATTTTAATATCGTTTGTGAATTATGCTATTATAAATTATTTCCATTCTGCTAATTGCAGACTAATCGCAGACCATATGTTCGATGCACATATGCTGAAATTACCGAATAGTTTGCAAACAGTTACAAAATTACAACCGTGTGTCCGCGGCCTGGTACAAACGTTAAACTAAAACAAAACATGAGAGAACCAACTGATCATGACAAACTTCTACAATAAGAGATCTGCTACAATACGTCCTAACTCACGCTTGGTGCTTGTCGAGGACTGCTGAACAGGTTTTTGAGCTAACGCTTTCCGAATTAACATTACTGAAACTCAAATATGCAAAAGGTTCAAATCCCTTTACATGGCAAAAGTGTAACTTTCCGAGTTCCTGCCCACAGAAGAATTTCGAAAAATGTTGAAACATATTCCGCATATAATTTTACAATAATACAATTTTACAATTAATTAATTATAATTTTCTTCTGTAGCACGAAATAAAAATAACTTCCAGCAATATGTAAAACTAAAAAATTTTTTAATTGTTTTATTATATTAACATTATTATATGCATATATCAGATATTAAAAAAAGTATTTATATATATGATATATGTATATAAATAAAAAATAATTTAAAAGAGTTGATATTAAGAGCATGTGCAATCTTCCTAAAGCTTTAAGCTATTTTTAAAATGCATAGCCATATAGGTTATACTGAGAAAGGGTTAATGTGACGATAAAACTAAGACCGTAAGAAACATATGTCTTCTCTGACCTACGTGAAACGTTTGCTAAAAAGGATCAGGAAAAATTTGCGAGACTTGAGAAGCATATTAAATCCGGAATATGAAGTATATTTTGTTTTCTGACAAAAGCAAGTAAAATCCACTTCCATTGAAAGTAGCTGTAATAATATTTTATTTGCAATGTAATCCAAAGTAAAACGCTAGAAATTATACTTTAGCATTTCTCGCAATTAAAATTGCTCCGAGATCCACGATCACGTTAAATAAATCTGAGAATAAAATTTCAGTAATTTCGTTATTATTCTGTAATTTTGTTTTCTTATTGCATCCTCTTCACATCAGTCATTTGGGAAATAAAATTTTAATGAATACCGAGTTTAGTATAACTCACTAACGATTACATTATATTAATACATGCTTATAAAGAAAAACGTGGAAAAAGGTGAATATTGCGCCGAATGTAAAAATTAATTTTCCTCAAAATCCATAAATGAAATAACATTTTGGAGAAACGCTTGTTCGCAAAAAGTTGCCAGAATTTGCGCAATCGTACGATATAACACGATATTGACGTACGAACTAAAAACCTTATACAATGTTTTTTTTCTTGTGAAAAAAGTTTGCGAATCGTTTCTTTCGTTATTACGTAAAATCGCATACTTTGTTCGTGTGTTAAATTGACTCTATTAATATATCATGCAATATCGCTGAGGTGCATTTTTCGGAAAAACTTGCTGTTTCCCGCTGGTTTACGTGATACGCTTGCGAAATAAAATCTCCGGAGCGGAGAACAAATGCCTCCGAATAAAACCTTTGAATAACACCTGATGCTCGTATTCCTATTACTAATACCAGCATTACTATATTTTAAGAGAGAATAACGATGGCTCTGTCATATACACGTATAAGTATATTATTAATAATTATTGGTAGAAGCCTAATGCATATTAACTACTGATTTAAACAGCGTAATTCTGCTATCTGATATTATAAAACTCTCAGGCATGAATTTAATTCCACGCGATTTAATCCTTCTGAATAACAGTTTAATCGATAATATCACAAAAAAAAAGATATTTATTATAAGTAAAACGTGCAAATTTGTGGCATCATTATTAAATTAATTAATTTAAATTATTTTTCATTCGTGAATCTCCACATTTTGCGCTATGAATTATGTCCTCAAAATCTAACTTGCACGCCATTTTCAAAATTAACGAATGATGAGAAACGTCCCGGAATTCATCCGCGGCATTCATACATCTAAATGGTTCCGCGATATGAGATGTATCGCTCGCGTTTTAATTTCCAGCCGCTTGACTTTCGCTCGCCGTGCATGCCGTTCATGTGTAACAACACGTGTACGCGCCATATTAAACGTTGACACAACGTGCATTTACAGCGCGATAAAGCCAGAGCGCAGTTTTGCAAGAAAAACTCATACACTCGCACAGCACACGTGCGATGCTTGCTGGCGGTGGAAATAGGAGGAGCGGGAGAAGAAGAAGGAGGTGAAGAAGATGGGAGAAGAGTGTACGAGACACACATTATTTTCTAGCCATATACACACAGGATGTCCTCAGCGCGAAGATGCAAGTACGATGCCAGTGCATAACGTAAATTGCCTCTATAGTGTGACATATTGTTAGAACAATAGTTACAGAGCATAATTATATATAATATTTCTTACGTAATATGTTTTTTTTTTACTTTTCCAACGATCATACTAAAGATTAGAATATTTTTTCCTTACGGATATTATATCAGTATCGTTATTTAGACTCCACATTTCAATATCTATATTTTTCGTTAAAACAAAATACAAGAACTACAAAATACTAATCACTAAGTATTTAAAACTTGCTTTACTTTTAAATGTATTAATAAAAAATGAAAAATAGAGCAAGAGAGATTGACGATTACGTGTCAAGATAGCAACAGTCTGTATGCAGCTCTGTATGCATGATGACAAAACCTGGAAAAGAAAAAATAGCTTGCACGTGAAACAAGTACTCGCGGAACTGGAAAAACGCAATACAGCACTTCGTTATTCCTATATCTTGGTATAAATCTTTTTATTTCGCTAGATATCACTGAGTCGATGAGAAAAGTTCGAAAAGAAGAGTGGGCGGAAGGAAGAAAGAGCGTGAGAAGGGAAGCGACAGTGGTAAAAATGCGGTGACGATTGTTGCTTTGTCGGTAAAAATCGTTTCGAGACAATTGCGCGCGTTTAAAGAGATAGTCTTCAACGAAAAAAGTTTCTTTTATTGCCGATTTAGAAGCAAACGAATTAACTAAAATAAATCTAATGCGTAGAAATGTATCTTGCTACATAATGTCTCTAATAATTGTTATCGTATTGAAAATAATAATCACTCTTTTTAATCCTCATGTTATTAAAACAAGGGTAAAGAATGTGAGAGTTAATTTTTAAAGGATATTACGATGTCGCGCGCAAATTATTCATGAAATCCTGCCTTTAAAACTGCGTCCAATAATTCTGGTATGCCCGGCATTTAATCGTACGTTTCTATATCCAGTATCACTGGTTCAAGTGACGATCATATCTCGCGGGAAATCCATGTCAACAACGAAAACTCGTCAGTAGAGACATTAAAGGGGACAAACGTTGTACAACCAAGGGACGTATAGAAACGAAATGTTCATTCGAATGTACATCCAAGAGGAAAATTCATTTCCAAATCTAAAAAAAAGCAGCCACGGATACAAGTAAAAGAAAATGCATTTCTGCGAAAAGAATTATTTACCAAACTTATGTGAAAAAGATAAAAAAAAGCTCGCATGCTGTAAGTTGTATATTATAGTGCCACAGATATAAAATAAATAAGTTCGAGAAATATTAATAATATTGATTTTTTTATGTCAAGTAAATAAGCTAATCCTTCAGGCATATACAGCAAGGATTACAACAAAGTTTCTGAGAGTCAGGCATAATCCTAGATGAAATCATCATAAATTAAAGAAAAGTTATAAAGATAATTCCAAAGTAGGACTGAAGTTTGGAGAAACTTTTATTAAAGAATTCATTCGTTCAAATTATATGTCATCAAAAATTTGCCACTCCATAGTTTCTCGATTTCATAAGTTTTTTAAAAATTTATTAAATGGCTATTGTTTTGAGATTAAACGTAACGAGATTTATGACAAACAAATAAGTATAAAAAGACTTGTAGATCGTTCTTCCGAACATTAAATAGTTCTTAATTCATGCAATCACAAAATCATATCACAGAACTATTGTACAAAAAGTACGAGGATGAAATATCGAGTCCTACAGATTCCTCTAGCGATAAACTTTGTCAGCGCCATCATTTGTCACGTAATCATCTCGCTCCGAGCCCGACACCGCAAACGTTACGACGGCGTTTCCTGGCCGGAAACGTCGAAACTCGAACGCGTAATGCACTCCACCGCTCGGTGCATCGTGGAAAGAAAACGCGTTGTAGAAAGAGGGTGATGGGAGAGTGCAGGTAAGGAGGGAAATTTGCGAGAGCGCCGGCTAAGGGTGTAACCCGGTCGATAAACCGGGGTGGGTGCGGTCTTTCCTCATCCCCCTGGACCGACAACCCCGACCC
>VBVR01002542.1:0-21977 GCA_011638315.1 Tetramorium parvispinum
AGGTTTGTGTATTACTTTTATTTAAAAATTATAAACTTGAAGTGTTAATAAACCCTACATATATAAACATTTAATAACCTTTAAGTTTATAATCTACATTTCATTTTATTATGGTCATTTACTGGTACGCGGTCAATTACTGGTCCGTTTACCCCTATTTTTAAATCGAGTAACTTAAATCAAATTTTATTTTCGATTTGCTTCTGGAGTATGGTTATATTCCTTATGAACTGCTTGATTTCATACCGTCGGATGCAATCAATATGATTCAATATAACAGACGGTAACGAGATTGCCGAGAGATCGGTACAATTAATCCCGTTTCGAATTACCGTTCGACGTCGCGCAGTTGTCATCGATCATATAGCACTTACCAGCGCCATGTCTCGTTTACGTCGTATTTGCTCGGCGAGATCCGCGATGTATTCTCGATTGCCGACACCGAGCGCGCGAAACCTATAAAAGAAAAGGAGAGACGGCCGTCACACTCAGCTTTCATATCCTTTCTTTGATGGGCACGGCACCTCCGCGGAAATGACGGGGGCACGTACGCCGGGGCGCGGATTACGGGAAATAAAGGTTCGCGAGGAGAGTAGCATTATCTAGGACAAACCACATTGGGTTTCCTTGAGCGAACTATTTAATATCATCGCGCCCAAAGCGAAGATAGAATACAAATGAGATTGACGGAAGAATCCGGGTGCATGGACAGATATGATTGAAAATAAAATATTCGATTTAGTTGACAATAAGAGATCCTTTGTGGCGAACCAAAAAAAGTATGCAATTTGCCGAGCATAATAAAATTACTTGAAAATAATAGAATAATTTCTATGTCAGTAAAAATATTATTCTCAAAAAGCAATTGCAAACCACAGTATTTTGCCATGAAAACTTGTGTAATGGATCGTTTGGAACTGGCGTTAAACTGCAGGTCCTATATCTGTGTAAAACTATAAAAAGATGCCATGTTACAGACATATACAGAATAGGTTACTATCTTTAAAAGAATCGAATAGAAAAAAAAATGTAAAATATTGATAATACTCTTTCTACAAATATTAATAATACTCTTTCAATAAATGTTGATAAAACTCTTTCTATTTTCATTAGCTTGTTCACAGAATTTTTTTACTTCTTTATTTTTTCCTCTTTACATTCCCTACTCTAAACTTATCTTTTTTATTATACTTTTCCTATTATACATTAAAGATAGCCTGAAAATAGCAATGGCCATAAATCATGTTATCTGCAATATCGTGAACCGTAAATATATCGTAAGTAATGCGATCTATACGATTCATCTCTGATTCGTTTCGGAGTTGAGTGCTAAATTAAGCCAACTGGCGTGAAAAAAAGAGGTTTCCATCCAAACGGCTGCAGTCATCTATATTTTCTCGATGCTTTGAATAGTCTTTAACGACTTCGCGCTCATAACTCGCGCGAATACCTCGCATAGCGCACTCGGGAACGCGCGCGGACGCAATCGAACGCAATATCGATCCTCGTGTGTCGCCAAATTAAATACTTGCGCCCATGGTATCGAGGTACCTTCACGATTTTACTGTCGTACAAAAAAAAGGGACAAATAAAATAAAAGCGCGGTAAAAAGCCTTTTTTTAAGTGAATAACGCCGCCAGGCTTGCGTAGCCGCGTTTTTTCTCCGGGTTATCGCCGCACGGTGACAGATAATCGAGGTTGATTAATTACTACTAAGCGCCGCAGCGTTTGAATGTCGGCCAACTGTGTTATAAACAACCACCGCACACCTCCGGTAACGCAACTTTCTCTCATACGCTATTCCATTAAACGTTATCAAAGTGTCTCGTTACATGTCAGGTTGCTGCTGCTTCTGTTCGCGTCCGACGCTATGACCGTTTACACGCAGATTTATCGAACGATAAATCAGCATTACTCTATCGGATGCAATGCCAGAGGAAAGAAAAGTTATATTAATTACTCAATCAACTGAAACTTTGATCGTTAAAAATGTTTATGACAGGACAATGATATTAACAGCCATGTTAGCAATTCTCTTTCCCTCTTTAATATATCATACATCCAATTTAAAACATTATTATAGTTGCACTGTAGTATACATAAGCTGCTCGTAATTTCCATTAAACTGTTTTAGAAAATCCATTTACATAATATACATTTAGTTTCCAACTAAAAAAGCAAAAGTGCTCTCTTTCTCTTTCCCTTTCTCTCTCCCTCCACGTGATAATTGCGTACACCTTTCGAAGAATTGTATTCAAACATAATTTTATTATATATCTCAGAGAATAAAGTTTTTCAGCAGATACATATATAAAATTTTTCGACAAAATTTTAAAATGTGACTTTCTTATTCCTCGTGTGAAATTAAGATATATATATATATCTTAATTTCACATGAGGAATAAGAAAGTCACATTTTAAAATTTTGTCGAGAAATTTTAGAACAAGACTATATTTGCGTGAAACGGCGCTATATAATGATATATTTATGCAGGAAGCTTACGGTAAAACCTTCCGATCAGGCATTTCCTAGAGAAAGTTGAGTATTCCTCCAAGAAATTCTTCGTAGAAAAATATTCTTTTACGATGGCGACGGGAAATTATGCTGATGAATATTTGGAGCGACGTTAGCGCACAAGGGAGGAAAATGAGGGTGAGATTGAGCAGGAACAGGTGAAATGGTCGAGGTCGAGTGCATTCGGGTCAATTGGTTGATTACCTGTAATGTAGTTACATCCCTCAAGTGTCGTATCGCCACTAACCAATTCTCCGGTTACCGTCGTGTCTTGTATTTGTCATATTTATAAGGCGTCGGATGAAAAATTAATTGTAAATGCAACGGCATTATATGACCGAGAATTGACATTTACTACGCGACAAAATGCGAACGTGCGATGTCATGCCCGCATCGTTTTACTTGTCTCGTTTCTTATTTTACGTTTTATACGAAGACGCTCTGGATGTTCAATCAGATTGTTAAAATTAAAAAAAAGAATCAAAAAGTAAAAAAAGGAAAAGAATAAAAAGCGGTAAAAATACCTGACAGAATATTAAGTAGACATAAATGTTCCGAAATATAATAGAATAGAAAATTAATATCGATATGTTAAAATGTATGTAACGATATACTCGATTTCAGGTTTATTTAATTGTAGTTCTAATACTCTAGCATGCATATCCTTATATCACGTCGAAGAGATGCGAAATATCAAAATGCACTTTCGACTAAATGAGTGATCAATAAAATTTTCATCAAGCAAATTGTGGGATAACAATAAGGGCTTTTAATATCAATTACGGTAATGAGTAAATGTACGTGATTACAGCCTATTACGTATTTATACGAGACATGTTGTTTATCGATTATCTTATCATCTCAACATCTGTCACCTTCACGTGACGCGATGAATACGATTGAATAGCATGTTACATAGCATGCTATCCTCGAGCGAAACATAAAAGCACAAAAAGAATAATATAACATAACATTTAATTAATACTTTACAAGTTATATTTAAAGAATTACGTAATATATATCGAAATCTAGAGTTTGTTTTCGAAAATTTATAGCTACGATGCAAAGCGTTGGATTGTTTTGTATTCATCGAAGAACAAATCGATCATTTTGGAGACAAACGAGCCAATATTCAAAGCCATCGTCTTCCCTCCCCCTCCGTACTTACGATTCTATCGTGTATCCCGGACGAGTGGCGTCCGTAGCGAGATAGCGCCTCGTCTGCGGATACGATTGATGGCGTCTACTGGTTAACAAAGGTACCAATTCGACACCGCCCGTAAGCTCGTACACCTGAACCTCCTCCTTGTAGAGATTCCTCGGGTCCTGCACCGGTTGTATTTCCGAAGCGATACCTATTGGGGCCGATACGGAGATGAGATTTAAGCTCCGGTAGCAGCAGCGAGAAGCAAGCGGCAACCTCTGCTATTTACCTGGCGTCGCCCTGTCATCGTAGAATTTATTCACGTCCACAACAGCCGGAGGGTCCGTGTTCCTCTTGTATAGTCTGTCGATCGTGGAGTTGCTCGTCCAACCCTGAAGCAAGTCGAAGCTTTTAACCAGTTAACGTTCTTTTCGCTTTTCTTTATTGTTACGTTTAATTTTGTTCGCCAATTTGGTACTTTGTACTTTAAACAAACCTATATTTACCTTTTAGCTCCTTTAAATAAACTTCTATTTTGATTTAATTAATAACATTTTATTATCTATTTTACGATCTCGTGATGTAATATACATTTTAAATATCACCTTATAAAAGAAAAGAAAAAGATACATGTATAATTTTAATACAAAATTTTAATATTTTTGTAATATAAAAAAGCATTTCCTAAATTTTGCTCTATTTTTATTTAAGATAATTTTTTCCAATTAGATGTTTTTTTATTCTTCATTCTTCAAGAATTATATGTATAATTATTTGTTATAAATCTCGAAATCTCGAAATCTCGAAATGCTTGCCGAATTATACAATTGGCGCCGATACAATGTAGCATACATCAGAATATATAAGCCATAAAGAAAACATAAAATCAAAGTGCATAAAGAACAATAAATTGTCACAAACAAATTCGCCGCCACATAATCAGTAGTACACTCGCAGTTTGATCTGATCCGAGTCTCGCGTTCATTCATCAATGTCGGTCTCGTTAGCCGGCTGGTTACAATGAAGTTCCCGTTGGCTTATTATAAGAGAAAAGAAGCACGCGCTATAAATCCATCCACCATAAATCCATATCCGCAGACAAGTACACGATGACGAGATAGTAAAGGAGATTGCACGCGCATCGGGAAGAAGCTTGGAGATATACATCTGATCGGTATAAGCCTAATATGAAAGAGCCTCGTAATAACAGGATAACTTTGCTCCGAAGTGGAATGCGCTAATAAATTTCCGTCTAAACTTTCCGGTTGCGTTTAGGAGGGCGCTCGGAGGATCGTTCAATTAGCCCGGAGTTATGCGCGTTGCGCACGTTCGAGAGACGGCGGAGCGGTTAATTAAAAATTAAGAACCGCATGCTTCTCTCCGAGGAGACATTCGAGAACGCGTCAGAAACTGAGAGGAATCCGCAAGGAAGCCCGAGGAAGCGGGAGTTCCATTATCGGCGCGCAAACGTTATCGCGAGCGCAACTAATCTGCGATGTCCTCTCTTTTTTCAGTGTAACGCCGCGCGCGCTCTCGAAGAGACGGATTTATATTCACGAAACGAATGAATTACCGTACGGCCGATTGCGTTTAATTGATAACGCCACGCTTTCGTATCAAGTGCCGCGCGATTGTTACGCTCCGCAAGATAAATCCACCGTTGCGAAAATCGTTGCAGCTATCGATCGCCTGTCGGTTCGCACGACGAATCGCGCACAGCTCCGTCCGTCGCGCGCGCTGTCATTATCGCAAAAACTTGTAACAATTCCTGCAAATCGCCCTGCGAAATTCCCGCCGAGTAACTTTAGATTTATGTGCTCGCATTTCGGGCAATTGAGAATTCATCATCCTCGCGACACAGCAGCCGAGCGAGGAGACGCTCGAAATTATGCGTGTATATCAGTTTTCGGCGGGGTCTCATCACGCGCACCTTACTTCCCATCTTACATTAACTTGTTCGATCGTGTTCGGGCGTAATACGCGATTCTCATTTCCGTTTGCCCGCCAAGATAGTTAATTGAGCACACGCGGGCCGTAAATTTTACCAGCGATATCACAAACGATATTAGTCATCTCCGTTTCGACGAAAGCGGAATTATGGAATTTACACGCGCGAAATCGAACGCCAATCTCCTTGACGAACTTATATTTAACTGGAAATGTCGCTGTTTAAAATTAAACGTATTACGTAATTCTAAAAGCGTCCGCATCTGCAATGCTGTTTATTACTAAATTATACGGGAAAATTGAGATCGCCCTTGCGATCAGCGATCAGAATCGCTATTGAAGTTCCGTTTCTGTTCGAAGGCGCGTGTACGTTTGTGGATAATTGGAGGATAGATCGCAACGTTTCTACGGCTACCTTCATCGGAAAAACGTGGAACGGTAAAGTGATTTCCCGAGAATTTCACCCGTGAAAAACGCCGGTCGAGCTTCGCAGTCAGATTAGCCGCATTCGTCATGTGGTGTACAAATAAATACGTGACTTCTCTCCCCCGTCGCTCAGTTTATTGCATTTACTGGCTGCGCGCGTACAAAAAAAGAAGAAGGAAAAGAGATTTCATGAACCACGATTCGGTGCATCTCCGCGCGAAGTGCGGGCGCAATTTAATTTCTTAGCAAAAACGCGCCCCCTCTTTATTTTATGTATCTCCTTTCGCGGTATCTCTTTACCTGGTAAATTACAGCGCGCAGAAAAAAATGGCCAGCTGCGATTTACTTGCGCTCCACCTCGAGATTAATTGCACAGCAATTCACCGTGTGAGGGAGTAGATAACTTCACCGTTTTTAACGAGGGCGCGTATCGAACAACAGATATCGCCCTTCGCGCTCTCACATAAATTTGTATCGCGTACTCGTTCATGTACCCGTATTTCGTTCCCCTTCCTATCGCTCGCTTCATCCAAAAAGCACTTCTCCTCTCCCGCAATTGATACTTTCATTCTTGATGATGTAAAAAAAATCAATAATCTTCCTGTCAAGTGAAATAATTTACCGATGCGTACGTGACTCAACGATGGAAACAGATCACGACCCAGCGAAGGAAATAATTGAAAAGTTTCGTACAACACTGTGCTAAATTCTTGATTTACGACAGCGGCAAATCGCCCTTTCGTAGTCATGCAAAAGAAAATGCGATTATACAAGTTTCAAAACACTTTAAAGAGCAATGGCATTTGTTACCGAGAGTTAAAATCATTTTCTCAAAAGCAATATGGGTAATAATTTTAGATTTATAAAGAATTAAAAATATAGAAGTTTGGACAAATTTGACTGTAAAATTTCGCAAGATAAACCAATAAAAATTGATTTCTCAGTTAATTTTAAATGAACTATGACACACAAGAAGGATCTTAAACTGAATCATAATATTTCACAAAATTTACTTTTAAACTAAAAATATAGATCGCAAATAAAATGGCTAATTTCAAAAGTAGAAAAATATTATTTCATTTTTTGACACGAGTACCTAATATTTATCAAGTGTATCTTGTTATTGAACATTCTACATGTATGAACATTCTATAACTGTATTACGCAAATGTATTAATATCTTTGTGTTATAAACTACGATAAATGATTTAGATACGCAGGTTGTTTAGAGTAATAAGAAGATTTCCGGACTATCTTCCTATCATTTTTTGTAAAAAATATATCAAAATGGACTTATCTCTCTCCCACAGCGAACCCTTCAATTACCGCGACGTCTATAGTTTGCGGCCCCTCAGGGCCAATGTTCGTCAATCTAATAGGGTTACTCTCGCGCAGCGGTAGAAAGTTTTGATGCAAAGTTGCCAGTACAGGCTGACGCGGGATACTCCCATTCGCCGTGACAATGTAATTTCGTTATCGTTTCAATTGGTTTCTCAGCAGGAGGTTGTTGTTTAAACGTGCAATTACGTAGAAATCAGTTCTCGAAAGTACAGCAAAGCCGCACCTACCCTCCCTTTCTTCCCTTTCCCTTCTCGAAAATTATATCGAAGGACGGTTAAAAGAGAACCATTTTGTACCATTAATGCTAAAATGACATGTGCACCAATATTCCATCTCTGCAATTTTCATTTTTAAATATCATATCTGTGTATAAAAATGATTTGCTCTTTTCTATATTAATTATTATATAATGATACTAATACTTATATATAAAATTTTATTAATATTTCTTTCACAAATAAAAAAATTCATTTTCGAAAATGGAATAATTTCATTGATAAAAGATTTTAACATGACTGAAATTAACTTAAATTAACAATTTTCGAGTCGCAGCCTCGAGATACCACAAATATGTTCGGCACGTCGCGCGGCCATGCGCCAAATTGCACTGCATTATATGCTGCTGACTGTGTCGTAATATATTATGCACTGTCAACACTGGGTCATATCATCGTCATACCACATTATCGCGCGTATTCGAGATAGGATTTTCATGTCTTATTGATCTGCGAATTAGAAAATAGAAAGTAGAAAGTAGAAAGAGAAAACGTAATTAATAAAAACAGCGACGGCAATCGATTCAAAACTGTGTTTTCAACGCGACACGTTTAGATATCTTATTTTTGTATCTTACAAAATACGAGATACTCCCTCTTTTCAGTGAGACATCTTACTTTTTGTATTAAAAATATCTTGTTTTTGAAAAACAAGAAGAAGCATAACTCCGTTCTCCGAAAAATACGTCTATTACGTGCTCGTATCCCGATTCGCGCTCGAATTAACGTCTCGCGCTGGATAATTGAAGCAACGCATACCCCGACGACACTTGGAGCAACGTTCCTGAAGTATCGCGCGCACAAAGAAGCTGCCGGAGCTTTGAGAATGCAAAGCGACGTCGATGATTAAGGATTCCCTTTTCGTAATTAGCGGATGCGGAACGAGACACTCGGTGTCCTCGTGTGCGATTAACGCGCCGATATAGATATGCGTACCATGGATTCGAGGAAGCGCACACCCAGCGACTTGGGATCCCTCCAAGGAGCTCCGCCAGGACCAGGTCGTCCCCACGGCGAAGGATGCACCAGCTAAGCACACGGCGCCGTCGCATATTAAGCAGTTTCCAAGGCTTGCCTCCTCTATCTACGTGCGTACGCGTACGGGATCGTCGTCGCGTGATACTGGAACACGTGCTCAGCGTCTATTCGCGCCCGCGCTTATCCCTCTCATCCCCCTCGCTATATTGTACTCGCGCCGTCATCGCACGGGGCGGCGCGGCTCGTCCCAACACGAAGGGGTGGATGCCGGAGTTCACCGCGCTCGCGTTAGAACCTCATCTGCATCCGATTAGCGAGTGCAGCCTAATTTCTACAACCGGCACGTAATCCCGAAAATTACACCGCGCAGCGCGCGGAACGGCGATCATACGATGTTTGCACATGCTCGTGCACGCGGTAGCTACTGCGCCAATTTCGTGAATCCTTTCATCTCCTCGTCGGTACGTGGAATGACCGTGGAATCGATTGTTCGGGGGAGGAGAACAGCCTGTTCTGCGAAATGGTCAGCTTGGGGATGAAACAATAATGCGGATAGATATTTTATAAGTCCTCGTCTCCTCTCTACTTCGATTAGGTTTGAACAGAACAGGTCAGTTTATTATTTAATCTCGGTAAATCGGTTTAGTGATCCAGCTATCTGGCAATATCGATTTTTGTCGTAGCGCGTTATGAAAATGGGTGGGGTAAAATATGATATTTATGTATTTATCACATGCCCGTGTGAATTTTACATGTCCGCGCTTTAGAAAAAATGTACACTGAAATTCTACCGTCGCGGTAAAAAAAGAATAAAAAACGAAAAGGAGAGAAACACTTAAAGCATTCAAAGCTATCCTATTTCATAGCTCAGGGAAAAAATTCGACATGCGTCCTGGTTTTTTCGTTTAAATAGAAAAACCATTTTTACACGACGCCGGACGGTATCGTTAAAACGTTTCCTTTTCACGACTCTATATACGGTGCGTCAAAAATTTCACGGCGGGTCCGTAGGCAGGGGAGAATCGACTTTGTGGAAGTAGCGTTTCTAGTTCTACGTGATCGGAGAAATCGACTATACGTCTCGAGTTCAAGCGGATACGACGTGTTCGGCCCCGGCGGCACAGCCGCTCTCTCGAAATTATTGCCACGAGAAAAATGCCTCGTGTCCAACATACAAGGAAAGTCCATTACGAGATTTCTCGTATTTGCTGCCATGACGAGTCGATACCATGTCCGACAATAAAGCTCAACTCATTTGGATATAGGCTGCATGCTTCACAAGTGAAAGAATTAGCAGCATCCTTTTCTGGATTCGTCCGTCCCGAAAATCTCGCAGTTACGGATTTCTCTTTTGATGATTAATGAAAAAAACTTTATAAATACATATTGTAAACATATACAAGAAAATTTATATGTTTAATTAACTGAAAATTGAGGATATATTAAAAAATCTTTTTAATATTTAATTAAAAATCATCTCTCAATGATTTTTTTTTATAAAATACCAGAAAAAGTATATAATATTCTATAATTTACTATTCCAAAGTATTTTTTTCTAATGAAAACGCTATAGAATATACAATAGAATTTAATCGAATAGAAATGTTCATAGAATAAATTTTAATTTTGTGAAAATTAAAACACACACATGTGTGCGTTAAACATCAATTAATTAATATCACGTTTTATTTAATTCAATTAAAATTACACGATTAAAATTTATCTTCTTGTCATTTTCCCAATTCCAAATAGCAGTTCGCGAAAAAGCTCTTGTCATTAGTGAATTTAAAATTAAATCGTTTGGAATATACATATAATGACCTTTGACTCGTTTTTACTACGAGTTAACAGCTTTCTACATATATAAAGTGAGACCTGTTAAACTTCACACGTCATCGCGTGCCCCGTATTTATTGTACATGACGACATTGCAATACAAACTTCGTGTCTATCGTATCGGAAAGGTATCGTGTGTACGAGGTCAGATGCGATATTAATGGAAACTTACGCTGACGATGCGACGGCGATGTCGTCGCTTTTGATCGACACATGCGCAAGCACGATAAAACTGTAGTTTTATTCATGAGAGTACCATGCTAATAACCGGCTTATAATTGCGCATAGTTTTTCGTCGATATAGTTATTTTAGTTCTGCTATAAATTTATTTGTAACTTGCTGAAAAAGAAACGCCCATGAAAAACACGCGAACATCTTTATAATTTGATTTCAGTTTTACGTTTTGCTAATTGTATTTATCAGTAGATAGTACGCTCTGCAATTTTTTATCAAGAACTTTCGGAATAGCTCTCTTAGCTAACACCAATAATTATTCGTATTATATAAAGAAAAATCAATTAAAAAGATTTATCATCTTGCTCTTTCTTTTCCTTATAATGCTTCGTTTAGACGAAGGAATTTATTTGATCCAAGCTAAAGCTAATCCTCTGAGAGTTAGGTCATGTTGGTGCAGTCAACCCTTAACGTTGATTACGACCAGATCGAATCAACATCGAGCGTGTTCTTCACCCCCTTATCCCATTTCTCCAACATAGAAATCGGAATCCCCCTACGTGCTGCCTTTGCCATATTCGGTGCAGTAATACAGGCGACTTCCGGAGCTATTATGCTATTCCAAGCGCGACGTCTGCCAGACGGTTCGTGTCGTCGAGAATCAGGAGTAGTCGTATGTCGTAATTTGCCTTTGTATGAAATTTTATGGAAGAGCGGAGAGATACCGTTTGAAGCGATGAATTCACATACTGGAGATATTGCGCGGTTATAACGATCACAGCGTACAAAGATGCAAATCTAATTGGCGATGCACACGCAAGCAAGCGAAAATTTTCTCCGGAAGTGCAAAAACGTGTATGAAACGATTTTTTTTAAAACGACTTTTTAAACCAGTTAGAATAAATCGATGCGTTTTTTCTATTTGCAATTATACTGTCTAGAATACAGCAAATGTCTCTGCTCTTACTATAGAAATGTTTCGAAATATACAAATATAGATATCAGGCGCACTTATTTATAGGTTCAAAAATAATCGTATTTAAAGTATATTTGTATGCAGCAAATATCATGGAAAATATATGTATAAATGGTAAAATATACGCTTTAAAAATACGTTTCGTGACTACATTCGTGACCTAATTTTGTATGCGTCAGACATTATGACAATTTCTAAGATTTGCTGAAGATAAAAAAGTTACTTGGGCTGAATATATGCGACAAATGCGTATACAAATTGTATTACTGGCATTTCTTGAAACTTTTGATATAAAAAAAGAGACTAAAAAAATGAAATAGGTACATGAAACATTTGAATGTTAAGAGGAAATTTAAATATTAAGAAAGTAAAAAATATTTTATGCACTTGTCCCATATACGCGCAATTAGTCTTTTTTTTATCTTAATGTATGCTTAAGAAATCAGAAAAATATGAAATTCTTTCTCCTTTTGATGAATTACGCCGAGCAAAAAATTGCGTACGGTCATACATTTATGTCGCGGTAAAGAAAACGTATGGAAATTTGCATGGAAATACGAAGCTCGTTTAATCAAAACAACAAGGAAGGTAAATTCCATGGACATTTTTACTTCGTACTGCCAGAAATTAATTCTGTCTGTATCTATAAAATATATCAACGTATCATGTAAAAGAGCATTAATTTTCAAGATATCAATTCAGTAATAGTAAACGGTATAATCTCAGATTAGAACTAAAGTCTTCATAAATTTATTTCTTTGTAAAATATTAAATTTTATGATAATTTATGAAATTATATTTCCAATATGGAAATGAATAAGGCTAAATTAAACTGTTAAAAAATATATTCAACTATAAATATTAAATATTTAATAAAACATTAAAAAATAAAATATTTGTAGATTTATACGTACATAAAAATAAGAAAATATCATGGTATAATTGTGTACTACAAACTCGCGAGAAATGTAAAGATTGCAATTTATAATATTGCATAAGCTTTAATAATTCTTATATAGATACATATGTATATAGTCTGTAATATATAAGATAAAAAACGATGAATAAAAAAGTACAGTACTACATGTATGTACATGTATTGTAAATGTGTAATAAGTAAATATATGCAAACTTTAATTCCGGTAGATGTATCATCATCTGTCTCAGGTTGAGAAAGAGAATAAAAAAGTTTAATTACAAAATCCGAAAATTTATCATTTAATGCATTAAGAATAATCATCCTGTGTATGACTGCATTAAACTTTTATCCGGATGATGGATATAAACATCGAAATCATCAAGCAGGAGAAAATCTCATCGCGCTTTCAGAGAATTGCACAATAATCATTACATATGAATTCAGGATAGATAATACTATAATATAATATAATTGTATTATAATATAATTGTATTATACTATTTTAGAGAGAACGCTCTGTAATTTTTAAAAAAGATTTCTGAATTTATTTAAACAAATTAAGCTTCATTAGATTTACCGATTTAAATAATTTAAATGGAAAGTTTAATTTAGTTGTTATAACCATTATTAAAATATCGATAAATGTTTTAGAAAGAAATACTATTTTATATACTAGAAAATTAAAAGATAAAATTAGAACAAAATCTATATTTTACAACAATTAATGAAATAATGATACCTTAAATTGCATAATGTATTCATGACATCTTTTAGTAAAATCTAAATTTTTACAAAAATAAGAATCACAAAACTATTTACATTTTTAAACTGTTCAAAATAAATTGATAAAATGAAATTTCGCCGTTGGCTATCCTTTAAATATCAGACAGAATATTCTAATGTGTATACCAACGGGATGTTGTGTCACTAGCGGCGCTGCCTGAAAACTTTGCACGGCGCACAGCGTTGCACGATATTGTTCCCTGGCTCTTGTGTTTTATACATGGCGTGTTTATACGTGTACACCGCGTACGAATTTAATAACTCGATTTGTACGTAAACTCTGCTGCTCAACAATCAAGATGCGTACACTAAAATTAAACGCGAACACGATCTTCATAGCCGCGCACTACAACCCACATAATAATTTTTTATAGAAAAAAATAGCTGGTTTGCGCGTTCTTCACAAACATTTCTTGTATATTTGATTGAGTGATTGATAAATATTGCGAAATCGCATTGCAAAGCGGGATCTTTTTTCTCGTTTTCGTAATTACATCGCGATTTCCTTGCGCTATTCCAAATTGCATGCTGAAAAAGTCCTCGGAGACTTCATTCGTTCACAACAGTATGACGCTCGTCCATTTCAACTCCAAGTTCCCTCGCGAGTTATTCAATTCCCATTTGCCCCCAGAAAATTATCGGCCCGGGAAACACCGATGCTCGAGAGCATTAAAAACGTGGCGACAAATCTTACTCGCGCGAGTAACGCCGTTTTCGCGTGCATCAAGCGAGACGACGTGCATAAGCGAGCCCGAAAGTTTTCAGAGAGACGAGTTACGTGCATGCGATCGCCGGCCGAGTCGGATTTACGGGGGACAAAGTTTCGCGACGAGGGTGCGAGCGAAAAGAAAAATGACGTCTACAGTCTCTTAGTTTTACCTGACCGAAACTGTGATATCTCGGCGGCTCGGGTGGCTCCAAAGGCACGTTTCTCTTCCTCAGGGTGGCCGCACAGGGCGCGCCGCCACCTGGTTTACCCCACGGCGAGTAATTGGTCAGAATTTCCTGTAGCTGTAAGGGAAAAAGAATTAGAAACATAAAATCGTTGTAGGTGAACGTCAGCCGGCGCGGCTGCAGTTACATCTCGCGCGTTTGGCGTGTCTGTTGAATTTTTCCATCGTACAAATAAAAGTAATAAAACGAAGAACATTTTTAAATTAAATGTTTATCAGTTTTCAGAAATTTCGTATAAATGTGAACCGCGTTCAATATAACGCTTGTGATAGATCGAAATAAAGTGTGTCTAATACGACCGACGCCGCAAATTAAAGATAACTTTTGCGCTTAGAAAGGAAGTTGTTCGAGGTTTAACTTAGAAGCGTTTAGCGTCGGTGTGATAGCGAGAACCCTGCGGGCAGATAGGATTAACCCTGAGCGTATCAGCCCTCTCCGGCAGCATTGCTAACGCACTTGCATTCGACCGCGTGCACTTGCACCAGACCGCGGCCGCACCAGATTCCCGAGTAATAAGAGGGATGGGACCGCGAGTAATCCCTCGGCCTGTCTTTATTAGCATATCGGTTACGCGATAAATTCCAACCCCCGTACGCAATAAATACAATTTAATACGGTCGACGTGTTGCATTAACGATACGAAATAATCACCGGAGCAATAATTACGCTGGGATTTTCATCGGCATAATTTCGACGTGTATTTTGAGTGATTGAAACGCCGGACAAAGTATACGCGACAGGTATTACGGTGGGCTGAATACCACGCGTGTATGCGCGTGCATTTTTACAATATATTTTATGTGGATTGTTATTTTCACAGAGGATGTGGTAATGAATGTAACGAGCGTGTGTTCTCTGCAAATATTTAGGACCGCCCCGGTGATGATTGCGCATCATCGTTATGTTGCATCAGTACCGAAATAAAATCGGGGAGAATGAAAACCAGGTAGCGAGATTTTAAATGCCGAATATAATTGGCGTAAAAAAACATGTACATATATGTACAATATAAAAAAAGAATTACTGAAAAGAAATAATTCAGAAATGTTAGTTTTAAACATTTAAACATTCGCCACGAAATTGAAAAAAAAACGAGATATTAGAACGATTTGAAGGGACATAACTTGTAAATAGCCTAGAACTCTAACTAACTCGATTACGCTTCTAGATTTTCCGGGAACTTGCATGACCGCTTTCTTCAACATTCGACATGTGGCATCGATTTTATTTCTAATTACGATTTACTCCAGCAATTATTTCGGAGATTACTGTTAACGCGACCCTAACACTTAACGAGCTGTACAGCATTTGTTACGAGTTTATAACAAGCACACGGGAACAAGACATGCAGTTAAAGCGCACAAGGAGACGCCGTGATAGATTATTGGGTTATCTTTCGCGGCTTGTTTCTTAGGCAGTTACAGATAGAGATTATGTAAATCCATTTTAATGGGATGGCTTTATTACCGTTCGCTCGCACGTAATTTCCCGCTCCGAATTCAACGACACGCCCTGTGAAACGTAGAAATAAACGCAACTAGGTCAGACACGTACTGGCATTACAGCGACATTTTCAAAATATGTCTGTAATAGGAATAAGGTCACTCAATATTTAATATTCTATGACAACTCAGTATGCTCAGATGATTTCAATTCTTGAATTATTATTTTCAAGTATTTATTTTTATCACGTAATGCCATAATGTTAACCGCGTTTCAAGTGTTTCTATTTGCTGCTAATTCTTTCATTCGCTCTGATTCGCTTGATTATCAATATATACATATAGATTAAATAAGAACGAATATATGGCCCACTTATTCTACAATACGATATCGGATGCTCCGTAAATATGCGATATCAAATTTTTAAAAATCATCCCTGAAATCGAATCGCGACGTTATTGAATGTTAACGCCTCTACTGCTTACTAGCAATGTATTAATTTCCAAAGTCCTTCGCCCTAATGACGTTCCGGTTCACCGAATATATCCCGTATCTCTCGCAGTAGACCCTTATCCGATCGGCAACAATAGCGAGGCGAGACAATGACGTTAAGGGGCGGTCGGGGCCGCAGGGCAAGTGGTATAAACGGCAGCAACGTGGCCAAACCAGAAACGCCCATTTGTGTGACACATACTTCACGTTGCTCGCGGTGCTTTTGACGTTGCAGCTCCTCCTTCCGTCGCCTCCATAACACCGTGCCCTCCTGAACAACTCGGCGCTCGCGCTTTCTCCTCGCCTCTTCCTCGACTTCCGGCTGGTACACCGTCTCAGGAACTTCCTGCGCCATTTACGTATCGTATCCCGGCCTGACGGCGGAGGAGGGAAAAAGGAGAGACAAAGGATCGCGTGGCTGTGCGATCACGACAGCGGCGACGATAGCCCGACGCAACGTGACGCGCACTATTCAGGCATGCCAGCTTCGAATATCGAATGCCAAAATAGGGCCAGGAGCGACTTGGTACAAGTCGCATGCCGCAGCACGTGGTTCTGTCATCATTCGTTATCGATTTAACAGGATATCGCTCTTCCCTCGGGAGATACGACGCTGTTGTACGTAGTCGACGATGCAATAGGAGTGCCGATGCCAGGACATCCGCGCTGTAATCGAGATATCCGGTTTTATATATCGTTTCTCGATATAAAACAACGAGTCGTGTGCAAACTGCCCCTCCGCTCACCGTCTACGGCACGCAGCCCCGAAGCTTTGTTCATTCATTCGACGCTTGAGCTACGATTTAATTCCACGTGTCCCGACGCTGCAAACCGGCGTGCACTAAACAATTGCGTAATTGGATTAGAATGCCGACATTTAAATTACGAGCAATGTGCTATATTTCATGTTTCTAGAAGCACTTTTCTACGTACAACGTTATGCTTACGTTTTGAGATTTTTTTTTATTATCTAGAAAGGAAAAGAGAAATGTAGAAGGATGTGTAGAACATGCGACTGAAAAGGGCAGGCTTATTGAATTCGACCGCTATAAATAATGGTGTCGTCGACTTTATATTCCGATCACGTTTAATAAATCACTTTTATCTGTCACGCGAAAACAACTGTTATATAACTTCTATTGTATATTTTATTGCTTTGTCGTGCATCAGATTGGTATGTGCACTACAACAAAATATTTTGTATTTCCATCTGCTTCTGTATTTTTTAAATAAGGCGTCTGCCTCTAACATTTCGTGTGTCATAAAAATTGCTTGAGAAAATGAGAAGCTTATATAAGCATAATAGGTTTGAATCATGAATATGTAGTTTGGCTATCTAACTAAAATCCTCAAATGCTGAAAGTTTTGATCAATATTCGCATTCAATATATTAATACCTTATTATTCATTTTAATCAATATTATATTATTATTTTAGATTAATAAATATTAAATTAGACTGTCATAAAATTATAACTTTACGTGTAATACGACATAGAAAAGAGTTATTTTCAATAACATATTTGACACATTTGACAAAAAAAATACTCTAAAGCTCAAGAGAGTTATGTATAATTTCTGAAAGAAAATAATCTGTATTAAACGAAATGTTAAAAAAAAAGGCTAATAATACTTTGGCATTATAATTTGAGCTATATTTATCACGCTTATCTAGTTTATAGAAGGCAATTTTTATTTACAAAAATTTCGTTCTCAATAAAAATATATACATTTAATATACACCCACATATAAAATATGTCACTTTTATGTTCACTCGTTATAATGTCTTGTGGTCCTACACACGTAGAATTTTATAAAATTTTGTTGAATTACGCAGAAATAGTATATTTATAGGTTTTTGTGGTCACTGATTACGTATTTGAGGTCAAAATCATGAAATTTAAAATGGCGAATCCAATATAACGGCCATTAAATAAATAAATTTTGCATATATGCATCGCGCGCGATTTATATTGAACTTGATATATATAGGTTTTTTAGATGATTATAAATCAAAATTATAAAATTTAAAATAGCAGATCCATTGACGGATCTAAATATTGCAAAATTTGAGTTATTGCTTTCATTTATATAAAACAGTTTATCAGAAGAATTCTGATGTAACTGATTATAAATATTTGAAAATTATCTTTAATTGCTGAATTAAGTCATCAATTTTCGGAACTTCTTATATTAATTATTAATTGCATATTTATAAGAAATATATAGTGATAAAAATTTTTTCAATTCAAAATAGATAAATAAAATATAATAAAGGTTGATATTTTATTAGATCGCAAAAAACATTTCATTTATAATTAGCGATTCAAGAAACTCATAAGTATAAGTTCAAAGCAGTACGATATTAGCAAAAATAGTCTTTCTAATCTAATATTCGATACTATTTTAAATTTTATCTGAATCTATGCATCTATGCATACAAAAAATCCAGTTTGGATTGATATTGAATGATCCCAGATAGCGTATGATGGTTTATATACATTTCCTAAATGTACTTAAAATATTAGAAACATTTAGGAAACGTATAAGAAATCAATATGTGCTACTAGGGATCTAGCTGGATATTTATGTAGAATAGAATAGCGCTTTATTATGATCTTTGCATTCAGATTGACAGATGAACAAATGTGATGCATCACAAATTACAACACTTCTCGCGGTTCATAAATAAGACGCGAATGCATTCAACGATACAATTGACAATAAAACCGATTCCCAGGAGCCTTTGTATCTCCCAAGGAATCTCCGAGTTGTTGATCGTGTCCGAGGGATCGAAATATAAAAAAAAATAACATCACATAAATGAGAAAAAAAACCTGAAGCAGTTTTCTCTGCAAATAGCAGTACTTGTACTGACGATGCGACACATCTTACATATTGTAAAGCTACTCCGGATTCGCATATTGCGAAGCGATTTTGTAATTTTTTTTGGTTACTTTTCGTATTTTGCTCTTATCAGCTTTCCATTAGTAAGAAGTATTTCCGTTGTATAATGCAATGATACTATTTTCTCTGACAACGGTGAAATAGAAATGTTGTGCTAGTTTTATGAAATCGGTAGAATGGAAACTAGAATTATACTAGAATAGTTTCATTTAAGCGTTGCAATCGCTTCTCTCTTTTCGCTTTTGCATATCCGAACGCGCGATGGCACGTAATGAAATTAAACATGCAAAGTGCCAAATAAAGAAGTGCAAGATCGCTAGAACGGCACATGTGGTTCGTACAGCCGAGCCGTGTGCATTATCGGCATCAAAGGACATCAAAGAATTAATACGCTTTCCCCCGAACCGATCTTTCGCCATTAGAGTCCGATTTAAGCTCGGCCCAAGTTATGCAGCAATACTATTCAATCGAACAAGCAACGGAGAGATAGGCGGATTCGTCACCAAGTCACGTAGCGATCAAATATAAATTTTATATCGGCCCGCAGCACAGACGGTGGCGAAATCGAGAGACAGACTCGCGTAGTCTATCGATTCCGGTGCCGAATTTGCTGCCGAGCGCCGATTCGATACCAGGTTGCACGTCACTCAAGGGAACAAGCCGATCAATACCTAACTTCGTCTTACGGTCAATAACAAGCTGAAGTTGACAGCACGATCGTACTGTAAATGCGGTCCAGGGATGCGCGTAAACGAGGGATCGATCCCGAGTTTAGCCGTACCGTCTCGTCCACGACGGTACACTCTTTTCCTCCGCTCAAGGGTGAGACGCGTACTTCTCACGCGCGCGAATCGGGGGCGATGTGCCCGCGACTATTGTGATTATTACGATTTCTCGCGTGCCACCGCGGCAGAACGATGATCCACGGGAGTAGTTCTCGCGCCGGGCCGATTACATTCTTACGTACGGCGCTTCAACGCGGTCGGCCACCCCCTCGCGACTACGGATACACGCGACTGCCAACCCTCGTCCTTGCGATCCCAAAGGCGGGCTGCGGTAGTCGCCGACGTCCCGACATTCGCCGGCATACCGGCGCACGATTTTCGCTACGGACATGCACGCGTTGCCGTGTGCTGCCGTCGTTATCTATACCTGCCTTTCAACCTTCGACTTCCGACCCCCCTTAATCAGGAGCGTAGCGACCCCGCCGACTCGCCCGCGAACAATCGACGCGCGAGGGTGCTCCGGGGATGCCGGAAGTACTCTGATGCGCGACGTGGGGGGTGAGGCGCGATCACCGGCTATTAAGGACTGACGTCGATGAACAGTCTACAATTTGAATTATTTCGCCAATATTCCAAGTTATGTATTTGTCGATCACGCTCCTCAAATTTTAAATGTATAATAATTTGAAGTATAATAATTTTATATATAGAAAATGTCGCTGAGAATCACGCGAATGCTTGATTACTCGCGGATCTATATTAATTAATTTCTCGTTAACTATTGAGAAATTTACAAAACGATAAAGGATTTTTTATTCGATTTAACCCGCTCTACTTGGTCACGAGAGATGACACGGTAATTATCAGATATCCTGTATATATACAGATGGATTTTCTATTACTACTCCTATATAATATAATATTGTTCTGCAATCGTTGGTAATTCCTCGAGAGCAATACATTCCAAGTGACTTTACGTAATCTATTGCATGAGTGGCACGAGATAATTGTACCAATAAATTCTTATATCGATTACTACCAATTATGTACTTTTAACAAGTACACGTTTCCGCCAAGGAACTTTTTCTCGATATCGTAAGCGATTTATATCGACACGCGCAGTTACTATATATATATATATATATATATACACATATATAGTATACATATGCACACATACATGAAATAAAACGAGCAAAAATGTTTGGAAAAAGATATGAAAGCAACACAGTACAAAACTTCC
The DNA here is from genome assembly GCA_011638315.1 of Tetramorium parvispinum. Classification (NCBI taxonomy): domain Eukaryota; kingdom Metazoa; phylum Arthropoda; class Insecta; order Hymenoptera; family Formicidae; genus Tetramorium; species Tetramorium parvispinum. Next base: position 21,080 of record VBVR01002542.1, read on the forward strand.
ACCGATAGCGAACTATCTGATTTTGCATTTATCACGCCAGCGACGCATATGTATCTTCAGAAAAATCAATTATAAAAAAAGAGACGTGAGAGAAACATAAATTTTCTCATGCATTTACTGTCGAAAATTTTTTTGTTGCAACCTGTAGAAGCGTGATCGCCTCTCTCTCTCTCTCTCTCTCTCTCTCTCTCTCTCTCACATGCTCATTATATTAAAATTTATCTGTACAATGATTCAAGCAATTACATATTTGCTTTTGAAAGTTTCTGAAATAAAACTTTACCGAAAAAATAAAAGATTACGTTACTAATGAGATTCGATTAAAGATAGCCAGAGATTAGCAGGATATTAGATAGCCTATAATTAGTCACAACTATCAACTTGAGGATAATTAAAGGACTAAAAATTATCGATTGTTTCTAAATATCTTATAACGTAGTAATTGAATTCATGGTCTATTATTATAGAGACAAATAAAAATACATTCACGATAATGATATGACAGATAAGGTCATATACTAAAAATAAATGTTTTTAAATTTCATTCGAGTGAGTTCTTTATATCACAAAGAAGTTTAAAAATATCCAATTATTTATCCAATTTGGATATTATATATCCAAAATGTATGAAGAATTATTAAAAAATTAGATTCTACAATCAAATTTTGAAATAATAAAATTAGATCGATATCAAATCACAATTGACAAGAGTGATGTTCAAAGTGTTTTCTAATTAAATCCTTTAGATTTTTATCTATAAAACCATTTAAAGTATATATCCTACGTATTCAATTACACAATTATTATACAATTGTATGTATAATTTAAAAGAAAAAATATATATGGGTACACGGAAAAAACGTTAATTTCAAATCAACAATATTATTCTCTACAAAAA
>VBVR01002543.1:0-11676 GCA_011638315.1 Tetramorium parvispinum
TATATATATATATAGTGTAATTTAGACACATAGCGAATATATAAGAATTTTTAAAATTTTAAATATAATAAAAAAAAACAAATGTTAATTGATCAATTTTTCTTATATATAAATGAAAGCTATTATGTAATGATCAAAGATTTATCATTGTAGACGAAATAAAGCATGGAAAAGATTGTCGAAAAATTATTTCGTGCAATAATTTTAGTCAACGGAAAATGACTCAATTTATCATTTTAAAATCTGCTGTATTTTGCGCTGGCAAATCTAAATGCTGGCGTACTCTAACCGTGGTTTCAAGGTTTATTACTAACATTTAGCATTTTAATGAGTCGACTTTTTTAAAAGCAAAAAGTACATATTCATAAACAGAAAGAATAGTATAAGATAAAAATATAAAAAATTGTTACATTTTTATAAGATAGGCGTATAAAATTTCTTACATTTCTTTCTTATTTATGACATACGTAGTAATTTTTTCAGTTACACTCTTTTATTTTGTTGCACATATTATTTTCTCAGGAATCAAAGGGCACAATGTCTAAAGAATTCGGGATTCTCTTTTGGAGATAGAGGGAACGTATTCAAAGAAATTTCTCCTTTGATGTGTACTACAATTCACTGCTATTGCTGCTGTTTATGCATGAAAAAGCCTCATAAGTGAACGCATGTCCAAACAAAGGCAGAAAAATATTTTCGCGCGGCGATTTCGAGTATTTTATATATTTATTAAAGTAATGAGATTCTAGCTCAATATTCCACAAGAATTTTAATTAATATATAATTTAGTAAATCTATAATATATTAAATATAGCTCACACACATATGTGTCAAATTCCTAGAATAATATAACCATATATGCAATCATCTCCTGAAATATTTTTCTTTCGCGAAAAAAAAAAACCGGAATTTCGTAATCTTGTTAAACTAGAACTTTATTGTCGTATCATAAAGATAAATCCTTACATATATTACGCTTGTATCTTATTAGAGATTCAACGCACGAACGCGATCTATGATGCGCATAAAGGGGCACAGATATTCTCTGCGCGAAAATTTACGTGTAACGTCGGCATCTTGCCCTGTATGTACACCTATCCGTTCTCCCAGAATAAAAGCCGCTTACTGTGCGTATAATTTTGGTATATTTATGGGATTAATGCTTCCTTCTCCGTGTGCGCGATACCCGTAGAGATGTGGTTCCGATAGATCGATTAGACCAGCTGGCATAGGCACGCGCTGCTAAGCCGCTTACGTCGTCCCCAAAAACTTTTGCGCTTTTTTGGAAATTCGCGCGCGTCCCATAATCCGACAGGCGCTGGCATTAACGGTAATTTCGAGGGAATTGAGTGATAATTGATTTTGAAGGGGAACAACCGAAAGACGGACCGTCGCGTCGTGTGCATACGCGCGCGTGTAAAATGCACGCAACTATATCGCGTGTCTCTGCCATATGCGAATTCCTGGTACGAGATTACGCCTCTCGTGAAACCTTTTGCATCGGCCTCACTGCAGTGCGGAAGAGTAGGATAATATCAGAGTCGATAATATCGGATCAAACGAGCTATCCGCTTATTGTCGCGATTTTTAATGCATTATAATAAATTACTACATTAAAAGAGGCACACAGAGTAACTTGTTTGAACGTAATCAAGTATTAGCTATCGGATTTTGCCCTCGCTTTGTAGTGTCTCTTCTCTCGTGAAAATAGACGGTTTTAATCTACGTACATCGGTTTTTCCTCTATACGTTATAAAAAAAAATAATAAAATGTTTTTGTTAAAAATTCTATTAAAGTATGCAATCTGAAATTTAATTAGTTAATAACATCATCATTAGAGTCTTACACGTTTAACAGAAAATACGTGACACGAATATGAAATATTCTTACGCCTTAATACAACATAGGATCATCCATTTATCGACGAATTAATTGAATATTAAAATCTGCTATGAAGTTAATAACACACAATTACGAAAGTACCTTCAGTTACGACATAATTAATGAAGCTATTTTATAACAATAATGATGTCTATTTATTCCAGCTTTATTTCGGCGAAACATTCCGGATAGTTTCAGCAACAGGCTATTCTTCCGTAGCTCCTATTGACTAAGAAGTAAAGAAAAAGTAGCCGCCGCTTCTTAGATACTGGGGGTTTAATTTAGCGAATGCGAGTAAGCGATATATCGATCTCATGATGCAACCATTGAATACCGATGGCTTACGATAAAATGCGATAGACGCGCACACGAGTTTGCAAAGGACAGCTTAATAATGCGTTTTGCTATAATTAATTCGTGCGCTCCCGCATTAAAAGTGGCGGTATTGTATTCGATCGAAATGAGCAAACTCATTACGAGTCGCTGATGTACATATTCTCGCATGATTGTCAGGCTGGGTAATTACGAGGTACAATCGAACGCGCGGCTGATTATGTCGATCATAATATCGCGTTATTCACTGCAGTAAATTTTTTATATCCGTTCGACTGTCTCGCGAAACCCCGCGTTGTCGGTATGAACAGAAATATCAAACATTAAAACGACCCAGTTCTCCGACATTTACGGTCAGACATTTGGACGGAAGGGGCGTAATTCTGAGTTATGCCAAGCATTTTGCCGAAGATTACAAGTTACAAATGAGAGCCATATATCGAGGGATTACATCCCGCTTGATGCGGTATTGAAAGAAGACCGGGCTCGGCCCTGAGCAAACAAGTTCTCAGCAATTCGTCGTAGTTCAACTCGCAGTTTGGCAGTGGCAGCTCCCTAATAAAGAACGTCGATAATGCGCGAACCCGCCGAAACGACATATGCTTACGATAATAATCGTGTAATTCATTGATCTGCTGGAAATTACGCGCAAGGACTACTTCGTAGCCTTCCCTTGCAATCTCCCCTCGCTTCTTCTCAGACCCCTTCTAATTTCACCCGTATGTCGAATGAGAGAAAAAAACGTCCTGAGAAAAATGCATGCTAATGCACCCTACATATCTCTCCGCTAACGCTTAGAAATAGTAATAATAATACACAACGACATTGATATCTTTCTTTACTTCGTCATTTTCGGCAAGCGCAGCTTCAGCTCAACAGCGGTGGGAATAAAATCTGATCAATAAAATCTAATTATTGGGAAAACTGTCGATCTGCTAAGCTTTCGGAGTTAAGCCGATCAAAAGGACGGCTGGTATAATATGGTTAGTTGAATAAACTTGTCGCTCCCTCCCGAATCTAGTACGATTCTGTACATCCTTACAATTCAGAGATTATTAAATATCAAACAATAAAAAAGTCAATTAATTCTCTACTATATTACTTTTTGTAATATCGACTCACGTATTCAATTTATACTCTCTGACATGAAAGTAAAGAAGAACTTCTCGGAACCTTGTGACCCAAGATGAATATTTTTCTCTCGAGTTTGCATCGCAAAATTATATACAGGAGATGCACCAGGAACGCTTTTTCATCGTGACATAATTTATCGCGAAGTAAGCATTGCGTAACTAACGCGCCATAACTAAAGATGAGCCCCACTCGACTCTACTCGAGCACAATATCGAGATGCCGCGTCCGGTATAGTGTCTCCCGGCCGTCCAGGTTTACGTTGGTAAAAGGGGCTCGAATATTGTCAACGCTACGAGCGATTCGACACGCGTTAACGGCGTCAGGGGAACATGTTAAGTACTTATGTACGGATCTATTCTCTGTCCGCCATTGTACCATTCAAATTACGTAAATAAATTGCACCGTCGAGTGCTCGTAATCGAAATATTTCGTTTCGATATTTCTTGAAACTCTCTCACTCTCTAATTGATATCGTGGATCAAATATTAAGTGATCTGGAAGCTAAGACAGAACTAAATTTCAAAAATTAGATACTTTATCTCCTGTTTCTCAATAATACACACATTATATCCAAATATTTAGAATTTGAAAGTGATTAAGAATAATAATAATCTGCACTCTTTCTCTTCTATAAATCAGTTTCAGTGAACTGTCCTAATATTATATTTGATTGCATCGCAAGGGAAATGAGCAGGTTGATTACGTGATCCTATGTACTAGAATGGGACGTATTCCGATTTCAATGACGACGTGTGCAACATCGTGTCCCTAACGTGCGATACAACGTGTAGCAATGTCAGTGCCAGATAACGTAGCTCATTGGACGACATACCCGACGGACAGTAGATTCCGAGCAAGCTCGTTCTCACTGGTTACAAGATATATCTAGCCACATAATTGCAAGATCGCTTGAAAAATTGCGGTGAAACTTAATCATCGCCAAGACACTCACCCACACGTTTCATACTAGCCTCTGACGTGATTAATCTTGATAGCGGAAAGACCAACTCGCAGATAGGATGAAGCAATCATGTGTATTGACTAAATTTTTGCGCTTCAATATCTGCACGCGCAATCTATTTCTTATAAGTTTCTTTCTACCTGTCAAGATTTTTACTTCCAAATCTTTCGTCTCTTCATTGCTCTTATTTTAAACTACTTCTTCTTTATATTTGTGTTCGCATTTTAATTTCGAGATAACTGAAATTTTTTAATAATAATTTGATGTAAAACACGAGATGTAAAAACCTAGCAATTAAATTCTATTAAAGAAAGTAGTTAAAAAAAACTTCTAATTATATAATTGGTTGATTGATATCAAAAATGGCAGATGAATACATTAGCGTCGATTATACGGCTCTTGAAACTTTTTAATTAACAACTCGAAAGTCACACAAAAATTATAATACATTTTGCACGAGAAAACTTGGTAAGCTATTAACAGGAAATTAACGGAAATATTATGTATTATACAATAATATCGGTTTATCCACAAAATATTTCCGTTATTTTTCTTAAACAAAAAATGCTCCATAAATCATGTACGCTTATTGCATTCGTGTGATGCAGAGGATTATATTGTTAAAAGAAATTAAACAACGTGAATAATTACGAAAGGAATAAAAGGTTCTTTCTCTCAATGGACTCAATGGATAGAACTCATATTTTATTTTATGTTTTTCTGTAGAGCGTAGAATTTTCATTTTAAACCTACATACAAGTAAAACGCAAGCTTTGTAGTAACTGCTTTGAGCCGGTATTTTAAAAATACAATTTTTAAAATCTATACTATATATTGTTTATATCTTTAATGAAAAATAACTTCAATAACACGTTTAGAATTGCCAGGTTTTAATAAAACTAAGATTAACAAATTGACTGATATTCACTTTGTCAACTATATCGCACAAAGATTTGCAATATTGCACGAAATAGGCAGATAATTCTGTGACAACGCATTCAATGTCGTAGTAACAAATTCAGGTACGTACGCTGCTATTTTATACCGCAGCTCGAAATAACACGATGTTTCGCTCGGCGACTTAAAGCCGAGCGTTGATAATGCGATATCGAATTCCCGGAAGCACAGAAAACACGCGATAATAAATTCGCGATAATTGGCATACCACCGAATATTATTGTGCACCAAATAGTGCGATGATAAAATAATAACGTTACAACTAATTACATTACGCGGTTAACGTTATTACAATAATTTCCATATAATAATGGAGACTCAACAGTGGTTATATTAAACATGATATGCACGCAGTTTATGTTAACGAGTTCGCTAAGTATCCTTGATTAGCATAATTCTGCAATGAATCACGCGGTTCGCGAGAAGCAAAGGTGCATTTTGGCCCGACGGACAGAAGTCTGAAGAGAAAAAGACAGAACGTCCTGGAATAGAATGAATATGATTATACGGGCCATTGACCCGTTTACGCGACGCACACGTTGTCTACGTCGCGTCATATCCGTTTTTGTTGAAAGCCACCAGAATATCATCGAACTGCTCTCTCCGGCTATTAATCGTCGGCTCTCGATAATTCGAAAAGATCCAACCAGTAGCGCGAGTCCTTCGGGCGCGAATGTCAGAATCGACGAACACCTGGTTCTCGATGCGCTCAGCGCGGTTTCCAGCGAGTCGGAAAATTGCCGTAAAATTGCCGCAGAAAGCGATATTTTATTCCTTTCAGTGGCGACCGCCCCTATAGCGCTCTTCGGGGATGTTTATGGGATTTTATAGACTCGTGTCGCCCCCTTTCACGAGGATGCTGCGAGCCTCTTGAATACGCGAATAAGCATGCACCTGGATGGAATGATAATGATTTCGTGCGATTCGAGCAGCCGATACATTCTTGACGTCCCAGTTAATTTCAACGACGTAAAGAGGATTCTGATCAAAAATGAGTTAAGAATTTTAATATCTAGAAGCGGGAAAAACTGAAGAAAAACTGAATTTATTTTAAATGTATGCATTAATAAAAAAATTTTATCATTAATTCAGAAAAATATTTAGAAAAAACGATTTGCTCATCTTTAAAACATTCTATATAAATTTAACAAATCAATTTCTACATTTTAAGAAATTCATTGCATAAATGTTTCATGAAATAAAATATATGGATTTAAAGAAAGTAAACTTGTAATTAGCGAAAATATCGATTATCGATATCGAAATTTTTCATTTGTCGTTATAATACACGTAAAAAGCGATATTTAAATTTTTCTTTTCAATATTCCTCGTTATTTTTAACAGCTTGAATAATTTTTGTATTGTCACGATCGGTAAACGAGCGTTGCAGTTGTTGCATGAAAATTATTAAGCAAATATTCTTCGCTAGTCTGATTTAGTCGTTGCTGAAAGATAAATAGTGCTAACAAAAACAATGGTGCTACTCAATGCAAACAAGCAGCACATAGCAGTCTGTTACATTTCTGTATTCTAGTTAATATGTAATATTAACTTTTGGAAGAGTATTTACTTTTACGTTTAAGAGCAAAAGCTCTTAAACATCAATAAAACAATTCTCAGCACATTGTCTTTTAGTTTAGCTCTTCGTACGCATAAATAACTAGTATGAAAGTTAAACAATAAAAAGCTAAAGTTAAAAGTTGTAATTCAAACTAATAACACATATACAAAGTTATATAGAAAGAGAAAAAGAGCAAATTAATTAAAATAATGCTTAAAACTTTGCGAAAAATTTGTAGCGCAATATAATAAAATGGTCCATCCTATTATATTTTATACCGCAGACAAAGCAAAGTCAGAAAAATAGCATTAAAAGAGAGAATAATTTTTATTCCCTTCATATTAAAAATGTACACATTTATTTCACATACTTTTCGTACATTCTATACTATTCTTTGTTCGAATGCACCGAGTTCAGAGTTAACGATTTTTATTACACAGCATAATCGAATCGCGACAGAATGTGCTGAGAATTTCGTTCTTTTCAAAGTACCTTCCTTTCAGCCCCGATGATAACGCAATTATCGCGAGGCGACAATACGCCCGTTAGCGCAACGTGACGGCATATCCTTAATCAGGAGGCGTCTTTGGGCTAAGTATTATCCTGGCACGCGTGCATTATGCGCCGGCACGTGGTCGGAAGCGCAATAGCGTTATGGGCGCCGGTCTCGCAACGAAGTTAAATCGTAATTTTCGTCCATTGTCCAACGTGGACGGCAAAGCAAAACGAGGTTTGATCGTCGGCGGGAAAACGGATGGAATAATTTAACGAAATTTTCGAGCAATACTTCCAGAGAAAAGCTAATTTTTATGACTTCCGAATTCATCCTTGCGGATACAAAACTGTTCTTTCAATGCATGTTCCCCTTTATTTTTGAGAATTAAATATAGAAATTATTTTTTAACGTAGTAATCGATTTTTAATTTAAACGTATTTTTAAAATAAAGTTCTCTCTCTTTGTCTTTGACTTTATTTTATTTAAACTAATTTACTAGATTGCTCTTGGATTTACAATATCATAGTTCGCAAATTAATTAATATACTAACGATATTAAAATTTTTTCCTATTTCTTTCCTTTTCTTCAATTAATCTTCATTACAATAAATGGATGTTTAGAATGTGGGAATAATTGGTGACAACGCAACTAACGAAAATAACGACGGTCTTTTTTATTAATCCCTTCTCATGACCCGTGATGAATCTATAAAACATCCGTCGGGAAAAAGGGTGCTGGCGAATTCGGAGCGAAAAGGATATCTCTCGCGTTGCTTCGTCATTCGAAGTTCATTTTTCGCGAAGCCACTTAGGAGGGCAACGAGGAATGGTGAGCTTTCAAGGGATTAGATCACATCGTTAAAACCAATGCGACAAAGTATGTCTTTTTGCTTCTTTTCTGATTTATAAAAGCCATTTTAATTATCATTTCCGATGTGCTTTTTATATGTAAGCGTTCAGTTTTATCAATGAATGTATATTTTAAATAAAAAATGTATAAAAGTAAAAAATGGTAGTAACCATATATAGATAATATTTTCCGCTATTTTTATAGTTCTATTTTCTTATACCACGAATGCACAAGATAAAATATCTTGTAGTGGAAAAGATAAATATCAAGGGTCTTGTAATCCTTACGTTTTAAACCTAAAACTATCCTTTATGTCAAATTCTTACATGAAAGATAATGAGAACATTGTTTCGCAAACATTGACCAAACTTTGCTGCAATAATTACGAACGTGCCACAAATACATGAAATATTCTCGCGGTGAACTGTTTCCAACATGAAACAACCCCAAGAATGAAGTTCTAGGATATTCTCGAATATCTTGTCGAGTATCTTGCTTTAGAGACGGACCAACGAACCAAATTCTCTTGTGCGGGCGTAGGAAAGAACTTTTTCGCCATACATAATCCGCCTTTCGCGCTGGTGGCAGACGGTTTAAAGAATACATAAGAAATTGTGGCACGCAATGTAATCCTCTTTCTTGGTTCGCAAAGTAGGTAACCATGTCTCTGTTTGTGCCTTACCTTTAAAGTTCTTTTTCGTGTAAAATGGATTTGCAGGATTTGCTATGTAACTTGCGTTATTTTTTTTACGTGCGCGATCTCTTCTGTGCGTAAAAAAAAACAGATTTGGGATTTTCAAATTTTCAATAAATTGTTGGACCATTGAATTAAAAGTACAGAAATTAAAAACGAGTTAATAAAATTACGTAAAACTGTTAACTCAAACATTTTTTTTATATTTTTAGAAATGAGACATTATTTATGATGATCTATGCCAAGAATTATTATTATCCTTATCTATTCGTAAACATAAGCGAGAAGAACGCAGAACATACACATACTAGCTTCTATTAAAATCAGAATTTGTATATTGCGAATGTTCCTTTGCGAGACAAAGATTCGATTCAACGGTAGCGACTATCTGAACCTAACAAAAATCGACACAATAACTCGATTATTTCAGCGGTCTGTATTATCCTAACCGGCGGAGGCTTTTGCGCGAAATGGAATTAGCATAAATTTATTCGTTTCGTTATTCCTGAAAGAGAGGGAGATGCGCTTAGCTGCTCTCTCATCCGCATTGACGTATCCTTCAGACCTCTTAACATTTGACAAGCCAGTCATTACATCTCATGATACTCTCACCATGGATTCTGCTACGGGACGATCGTCGTCCGATTCACGTTGCTCGACAAACCGTACAGTAACCACGAATCTTCAAAGGAAAACGGAGAAGAGAGCGAAACTGACTGCTGCTTTCACAAGGAATCCTCGACGCGTGTCAAAATATAAATACTCAAATTCTAAAGAGTAAAGTAGAAAAAAAAATTTCGAATAAAATTAAAAAATGGAAAAAGATCTTATTTTAGTAGAAAATGTTAAACTTAATTAAAAATAACAAAATAATACAATCTACAATATATAATTTAATAAATACAAAGAATAATGAAAAGATATTACAATTTATTACTACAGGGATAAGAGAAAAAAAAGAGAAAGAGAATAAATGAGAGAAAGACTAAAGACTAAGAAAATATAGGAGAATGGAAGAAGGAAAAATGAATGACCCGCAAAATAGCCAGAGGAGGGGAAAGAGGCATCCCTTCTGCACGTGGAATAAAACACGCGTAACACGGGTGAAATTACCGGATGATCCACGCTAGGATGAGCCTATCACCGCGGGACCGATCATTGTTGTCGACAATACAGCGCGAAACAATATTGTAACGTTGCCGACAAAAGACCATCGATACTCTTTCGTTTGTGAACCAAATAAATCTTCATATTACATTTCACATTTGATGTATCCAATTAAATAAAGACATAAATGAAAATCAGAAAATAGCGGTTTATTGTTTTTGATTTGTTTGCATTTAATTCGATTAAATAAAATTTCGTTTCTCTTTCCTCTTTTTCTTGCTCCTGTATATTTATTATGTATTTTTAGATTATTACGTATTAATGCAATGTAAAAAGAATTTGTAATTAAATAATATGGTCACATTAACTTTAAAGGTTGCTCTGCAGAAAATGAAAGCAATGAAATTTTAGGATCGTTTCAAGGTTTCGAATGATATACAAAGACATTAGGACCAAGAAGTTTCCTCATTAGAAAAATCTACTATAAGTTTATGTACCGCGAATATTTAACTGGTAACCTCAAGATATCTTAATTCCCGAAATGTGACATATTACTCAATACGTAAGATCAAGAACAGATATTAAATTTTTAATAAATTTTTATATCGCAGAAAAAACTACGTAATGAAAGAGAAATAGTAGTAATGAAAGAGAAAGAGTAGAAATAGTAGAGAAAAAGAATTCTTTCTCTGTTCATGGCACACGCATCCTCAACCATAGATAAAAAATCTCTCATGAAAAATAAAAGTAGAAAAAAAAGAACTGTCTGAAGAAAGTAAATAAGTAACAAAGGACGATTCAGATCCTTCGAAAAACGACATCAAATTTCTAGAAGAGTTAATTCTTCCTCAATGCAACCACGGAAGTTACTATTGAGCTGGAGAAACTTTCGACCTCTGTGGAAACTTCGAAATTGCCATATATCCGTTTGGAATCCGCGTGTATTCAACGAATCCGAGACGAATAGTTACTTTCGAGGAAACTTCCTACGTGACTTTCATCGCTAAGAGATAGAGAAAGAGGGAAAAAGGAGGACGAATTTATTGTTCTTCAAATATATTCTAACTGATATTAAAAGAACCGACGACAGCGGCAACTTTAAGGAAATTTTAAACTGCTTATCGCAAAGATATAGCAATAGCAATAGGTCTGATATTTATATCAAGTACGTCAATTACGTCAAAAGAGAGATCTCGACTGGAAAATATCCCCTTCACTCATCAATCTGATCTCATCGAAAAACAAACGTCCTTAAAGTTCTACTTTTCCGAAAAGGGTTAAGTGGCCCTTTGCTACGGTGCATCGACGCAAGTAAAGCAAATTGTCGCAGCCGATCAGCGTGCAGCGTCTTTGTGAGTCGCATTGACAATGTGGCGAGGGAGGATACGGTGGCCTAGCACTATACAAGATTTTTGCGAGTCTTCGCCCTTTCGACTATAGTCGAATTATTTGCCCGACGTAGCAGCAATAGGAAATATCCGAAATCGTATTTGCCATTCCCATGATCATATCCATCGGCGCCGCTTTTTTTCCTCTCTTTTCCCTTTCACAGATGACCAACGGCGTGGGTTGTTCGACTCGAATGGGATGCTCCTTTGTGAGCTCGTATTCTGAACGGAGAATGCACGTTTTTTTTTCTCCGCCGGGTGAAATGAGCCAAAGTCTAATTTTCGAAGCTCTACCTCAGAGATCGGGGGGGGG
>VBVR01002543.1:11715-21976 GCA_011638315.1 Tetramorium parvispinum
GGATGATACTATCGACGGTGAAAGGAGTAAAGATTCCGAAGGAGCAACGAGTTTGTCGAGGACATCAATCTGCTGAGTGTCTCCGTGTGTACATATCGGGAAAGAAAACCTGATTCCATCTTCGGTGAGCTTCGATCAAGATCGATGCTTTAAAGGGAGATATTGAAGGGTCTGGATTAAAATAGATCACGTACATGGCAGCGTAAGGATTATAGTCTATTGTTTTCATGTTATACGCTTTATCATGTTTATCTCGTAAAATCTTCCGTTTTGTGCTCGATATTCTTTTTTACTAACGGACGTTAGAATAAAGACCTTGTTAGCAACTATCAATGCGTAAAATCTTTCCCAGTAATCTGATGTAAAATTTGAACACAAATCGTGGCGTCATGCTGAAGTCAGCGAAGCAAATGCATTATTTCGTCAAACAAATTTAAGTTAAGATAAACGATTAAATTATCGAATAAATTATTCGATAATTTTTGGAGCAAAAAAAGCAAAAAATTTTATTATATTGCGTTTGAATTTACGTTTATTATCCAGCTTTACTCATTAAACATATTAAACATATTCTACATTTACTTATTATTAGTAAGAGCATATGAACTAATCGCATAAGAATCGCGACGTTAACAGATTAAAAAATGAATCTCTCAAGCTATAAAAATGCAAATTTCGTGTCGTTACTATGGTTATATGAAAAATTCGATTTGTCAAGCCGGGAGATTTGCGGATGACTTTTATTCGATTAGACGCGAATATGAAAAGTTCGCGGCGGATTCTCTCAGGATGTACGACAGTTCGCCGGCAGAACTTTCAGCGTACTCCGCCACGACCGATTGAAAAATGGCGACGAAAATATCCGAGTTGTCAGCTAAGACTGACTTCAACCATGAGTTTTGTCGGGTTCGTATTACTGCTACAAAGACAACGTGAAATTTATCTCGGACTTCAATGGAAGTAATCCATATCTTTTTTCCGAGTCGTAGTATTTTATTGTATTCAGAGATAAGATACTCGTAAAACGTTCTTCGAGGGTCGCGTATGAATTTCACTCTAAACATTGAACGTCAACTATTCGATTCAATCACAGTTCAATGTATTCGATTTGTTACATACATAAGAGAAGATAAAAAATATTTTTAAAAATAGTTATAATTTCAAATACTCAAATGCTTTAAGTTAATTTTACCGTCGCGATACGATTTTATCGAAATAGAAGTAATTTTTCGAGTGCGCGATTAAATATCACACTATAAAAGTGACAACTCAACCGTTGGTATGAGAAAAAGAGAGTAATGGAAAATATAAGGAGAAGCGAGAAACGTCGAAATGTGATTTGCAGAAGTTGAGGATGGAAGTTCTCCCTTCCGGCTCGTTAAGCCGTCAGATCCAGATACCTACAGTCGAAGTTTACGTTTGGTTTTTCGAGGAAAATACGATGTGTTCGTGTAATATGTTTGCCGACATTTATGTAAGTCTCGGAGCACATCAAAAGGTTAACGTCCAATCAAGGAGGCACGTCGAAACGATCGCGAACAAAATTTTCTTGGTTCTCAGTTTCATTTCACAATTTTCTAAACGAGGTGCCGAGGTATATTTCTATCGAGATTATGTTTTCGAATATTTAGCTTGACTGCAGTATCGAACATTTCACTGATATTTCGCAAGATTTGCTACCGGTGATATTGCCTCGCAGCAGGATACCTTGAAAGTTTCACAACGGGGAATAAGTTCACCCAGCTAAGCCGAATCGTGTATGTATACGACAGCGATTATCCTCATATTTCGGAGAGATTTTCAATTCATGTTTAGATTCCATATCCCGAACCGATATTCGCGTCAACGGAGTATAAAGTAACGTAACGGATTTACAAGAATATTATTAAAAGTATATTGACTGTATTTATATCGCGGTACGTTATCTGCGGATATTCTTACTTCAAATTAATAATTCTATCGTGTCCACAATAAACGATTACCGATACCGAGTTTCCCGATATAGTTCACTTTGATTCAATTAGCTCTGAGCATCGATCGATACTCATGATTTAGAATCAAGAGCATCTCACGCCAAAATCAAATGGAAACTCACTTTTCCGTTTGTACGTTCTCATTACAAAGAAAAAACTTGGCAGAGATTAATTTTCTCTTGATTGTGTATAATATCTTTGGCCTGCATTTGGATGCACAATTTTCAGAAGAACGCGTATTCACATGTAACGTCCTTGTGTCTCTTAATATATCCAACTAATGTGAAATGTCAAAGGTAAATTCCTTATTCAAACCTTAGAAATCCCTGTTCCTCAATCTTTGGAATAATGTCGAAAGAGATATTTTTACATAGGAATAGTTCTGATTTCAATTTTAAATAATGTGTCACTAAGATTTCACACAATTATCATAAACTTGGAATAATAAATGAACATTTTATATATATTTCTATCGTTATAAAACGATTAAAATCTTATTTTAAATTATACTGTTATCACTGTGATGCTGCGCTTCGCTATGGCTGTTACTGATTAAAAATTGCGACGCTTCGATGCTCTCGAAGTTTGGAGACCTGCTTTCGAAACGGAAATTCTAAATGCTCATGGCCACAAAGATTGGACAACTACGGAGCGTAGTCACGCCCCAGATAAAAGGGAACGACCAATAGGACGACTCCAGGTCGTGCACGAAATTAAAATATCCTTCCTACGTAATGACGTTACAGATACGCCGCTAAGGACACACGTGAATCCGCAGGACGAGGACTATATGGTTCTAGTCCGAATCGGTCCCTTTGCAATGGGAAGGGTGGTTCTCGACCCCTAGTTGAAGGGTTCCGCGAGCATCCCCTCGGAATCGCGGATCCGGCGGACATATGCTGAAGCAAGGGAGAGAGAAGCGTTATTGTATTATTCACGACTCTCCCTGTAAGATAACGTTACCGTGATTTTTAATAGGCGGACGCAAGTATATGAGAGTGCAGGGGGTGTGCCCCTTCGTGTATGCCTCGATAATGGGATTAGTCGTGTTGTTAGGGGGTTTAAAATCACGGCTATGTTTTCTCAACTTTACCGGCGCGCGCTAAATAATACGGTATATTATCTGTCAATATCAAAACGTTCAACTCTTGAAGATTATCCAATGTAATCCAATGTAAATTTATAATTCACGATAATAAGGATGATATGTACAGATACATAAAATTCTCCAACAAAAACTAATTAAATCAATAAAATATTAAAGGTTTTAGCAACTAAGGTGAAACTTGAGACTTTCTCTTATAAAATATATCTTAACTTCTTTTAACTGAAAAATGTATTATCGATTAATGAACGAGATTTCGTTATTTATTGATATTCTTACGACATAATTGCAAGCCGGATAATTCCGTAACTATCAATATTTAAGTATTGCAGCACACAATTATTATTTCTTTCCCTTCGAGAGTAATTACTAAAAATGTATTATCATTGTATCATATTGCCCCAATTTTGTCCCAATCACGAAGCGATCATCAGAGGTCACGTTTCCCCCGACATAACGAATGCGTCGTCGCGCGCAATTAATTTTCGGGTGCATCGACAGGTGCAGCCGGCATAGAATCGTTCGCACAAGAATACACTCGCGCAATGACGAGGCTGAAACTCTGATCGTGAAAGTGGATATTCGAAACGGCGTTTCATGTTAAACACTAATTTTCCGCTTTATGAGCGCATCACACGGTTTCGTCTATTGCGCGACTCGCTCGATAAATTACAGGAACGGCTAATCAAGAAATTAGTCGTGTGTTTGAAAGTCAAACGGTATTACCGAAACGTTATTGCCTCCCTTTCCCTTGATACCCTTCGCTATACTGCGATGGCGATTTTCGGGAGGGAATCTCAATACAAATACGTTACGCGCAGATGCAATATGTTTCTACTTAAAATTCAAATGTGTATATATTCTATGAATAATGATTAGGTTTTTATTTGTGTCGATAAAAAACCGATAAATAACTGATAACTCCTATAACTATTATAATATTGGTATATACATTTTATTTGCATGTGCAACTTATTATTTTGTATATACGTATAAATAATCATTATTTTGATTAAGAATTTAAAATTTGTAATATTTTCATTAAATTTAATTAAAATACATTAAAATTATAATATTGTAATAAAAAATTTCTATAATATTACTATAGAATCATATTAAAATATCATTTTAGAAAGAGACTCAATGAATATACTAAATCCTTCAGTGGACAAAACGTTTTCTAACGATCCTCGGTATTCATCATTCAACATATTCGGACCATCCAGCTATCCGATTTTGTATTCCGTAGTTCTCTTACCATTTTTCTCTCATTATTCTCGCAATAGTGAGTTTTATTTCACCTGTAGAATTTTATCAGTGTGATACACTCGAGAATGCAAATTCTCGTAAAGAGGAAAAGAAACGGGCAAAAAGTAAGACCAGCAGGTCTCAGTTTCTAAGGATCCGAGATTTGATTTAAGCTTCCCTGCTGAATATCGACCCGCGGCGGGAAACGAATTTACGTTTCGTCCCTTCGAAGAGACACCGACGGAAAGCGGCCTCGTCTGTAAACCGACGCCCGTCACACCGGCGTAATCTCATTCCTATGAAACTGATCCACCTACGTAATAGACGAATAATGTCAAAATGTGTTTTCCCGCGGATTTTCCGGAAATTTTGTCACTCGTAAATTAAATGTTCAAAAAAGGAAACCGAGGTTTACCGTTTTTTTATTCATACATGCATTCATCAATATGTATTCTCATGATCTCTAAACATACATTATTAAAATCATTTGTCTACATGAATTTCGAATTACAAATTTGAACTCTTTAAGAGTCATCTATTTAAATAAATATTAATTTAAATAAATTTTAAATATATGAGAATTATCAAAGATGATAAAATAAACAATGGATAAATTAGAGATATGCATGTTCTCTCTTATTCTTTCTAAAATACATTTATCTTTTATACGCGTTGATAGCTAAAGGGTCAGATCAGATATATGAGTTCCATTATATTACGTTCCAATTTTATTTATTTCTCGAGATTCATTGTGGGGTCATTTGCCTAATTTTGCGCGGCTGAAGACTACTAATGAGTCTCTCCACAAATCAAAGTAGGTACTAATGTCTTTAGCCCCGAATCTTTCTATCAGCTTATCTTGATTACCCGTGCAGATTCTTCAGCACGTTCGAAGCAAACCCAGTTGATAAGGATTGATGAGAAAAAAAGGTGAAAAAGAAGAAAACTCGAAGGAATAGATGAAAAAATCTTTTGTCTTTCACTGTTTCTGTCAAAATTCATATGAATCATATGAATTCAAATTATTGCATAGACAACGACGATTGTATCAACATTAAAATACACACTATAATGAGATTCATTAATGATAATTATATCTCGGAATGGTAATTCGCGTAATAAAATATGTCACTTTTTAAACGTTTAATTCTTATAAGTCATAAATATGATTATCTCTATTTTCTCACGGTAATTTGAGATTTTTCAAAGTTGACCTCAGAGTTAAGAATATCTTTGAAGCTCTTTATGAACTTTTCTCGAAAAAGAAAGAGAAAAGATCTAATATCTACATTATCTCGTTTTCATCGACTTAAATCACACTTTGAGTTCATCGGACGTATTCCGGAATAACGACGGGCAGGGTATAGCGGGGTCGGAACGTCGATAATAATAGAAAGATGGGTAAAGAGGCCGTATAAAATTTCCGGCGATATTAGCCACCCGTCGAATTAGCGCTGCGAGAAAATGCCCTACTCACTGTCGTTCCCCGGGGAGGGCAGTTGGGGTGAATCCCGAATGGGGCACCCTCGTAGAAAAGAAGGGCGGGGCCCCGTACGAAGGGGCCCCGAATCAAAAACCAACCCCTGGGTGGAGTTAACACCCCGTATATATATAACAAGTCGGGGGTCCTCGAAACACAGAATTCGATGTACCTTCGTGCAGTTAGGATCTGCGAGTCTACATTTAACTCGATTTCCTTTTACAATTGAAAACATTAAAAGGTACGAATTGATATCGCAAGAGAAAAAGGGAAGAAAGATAATAATCGTTTTTCAAAGAGAACGCATTAGAAAGACTGAAGAAGTGATTTAAAGTATCGTTTATCGGAAGATTTCATACCGTTAAACTTAAAGCGGGGATTAAACGGAAAGTTAAGTGCGACGAGAAGGTCTCGATGATTGTTGGATTACTTTGTGTCGCGTGTGAACTCTACGGCTTGAAGTTGAACAACTTGAGCAGTTGCGTTAATCTTCCGGGGAATGTTTAACGAGAAGAAAATGTCTCGAAGCTTTCTAGTGGATTCTTTGATCGGCAACAACTCGCCGCCCTCATACCCGCTACCATATTATGGAAATCTGCCTAATTACATGTTCAATTTTTTGAACGTGGGTTTGAGCTACCAACCGATCAGACCAGTGCCCAGACCACCTACCATGCCCGTGCCGATTAGCCCACCGACGCTGGGTGTCTTGCCGATACCTGGACAGAGTCCTCCGTCACCTTTGAATACCTCGACAAGTAGACTACCAGGTATATATGACCGATAATTAATTAATAATAAATGGCAATCATTTATTAATTATTCACAAATGTATAATAAACGCTTTCGTTATAGACACGCAATACGATCGTTAGCAATTAAGAGTGATCTTAAAATCAAATTTGAGAGTATCTTGTATCTTACAAAAATACATTATTTCCATTTAGTTATATAATCTTTAATACAATTACATAATATTAAAAAAATATAACGTAAATTTAATTCAATTACATAATTAAAATCAATACAGACATTTTTAAATATTCATACTTTCTCAAGATTTTCAAGATATTTTGACGTAAAATATCAATTTTTATGGTATCTTTCGAATCTCACTAGACATATCACGTAGAGGCATTGATCTATCGAATTTCTCCTATCGTAATAACTATCTCTCGCAGAGCAGCGCCATTAACCTCTGACCTTTTTCCGCAGACGTTTCAACACCGAACGAGTCTCCGTCCCGCAACAGCACCCCGACGCCTCCGCCAAAATCCCCGAGCTCCATTAGCAACAGCTCGAAGCGTATCCGAACCGCGTTCACAAGCACTCAGCTGTTGGAGTTGGAGCGCGAGTTTGCTTCGAACATGTACCTGTCGCGACTACGTCGAATCGAGATCGCAACCAATCTGCGGCTCTCGGAGAAACAGGTGAAGATCTGGTTTCAGAACCGCCGAGTGAAATATAAGAAAGAAGACCTGCCATCCGGCCAGAGCCAGAAATGCTGCTGCTTACGGACCTGCGGTAAACGAAAGGATAGCTGCGGAGACGAATCGCCTAGCCGGAAATGCGAGGAGGAAGACGAAAAAAGATCTATGAAAAGCGAGAGTAACGATGGCAAATCCGATCGCGGATTCGCCGTAACCGAACGCCTCGAGCGATCGATCGGAAGCGAAGACGTCGGCCTCGAGGAGAAGTTCGACTTCTCGAGAATAAACTCTGTACAGGAGGATCAGGTAGTCGGATACGAAGCGCGAGATCTCTCCCGAGGCCGTAAGAGGAGTTTGATGGAGGCAAGTGAAGGGAGCAACAAGAGAAGGAAGATGGAGACGGTGGCAGATTATCAAACTCCGAATCCGGAGGCGATTACAACTCCAGTGTTTAGAAGTATAGCATGTACGAAGCATACCGTTGAGAGAATTGTTAACTCATAGATTCGGAAGTCTGTACATAAGTTCGCGAGATTTGTAAAGTAATGCAGAGTTCAAACTCTCACGATACCCTTGTGAATACTTGTATAAATTGAATATGTAATTAAATCAGATGAGCGTTCTAAGAAAAAGGGCTTGAGACAGATCGTATCAGAATTCGATCAAAATTGTGAATATTGTAAATATATTTTGTAAGATTACATTGGAGATATATTTTTATGTAATTTAGATAGAAAACCAAAATTGTATATTTTTAATATAAATTTTACCGAAATAAATATTACAATTATTAAAATACCCTCATTAAAATCTTAATCCCTTGAAGCAAATGCGATTTGGTTTTTATCAGATATCTTGTCTTCAAAAAATAAATTTTAAAATAATTAATACAATAAAATTTTGACTTTTATGTAAAAATTATCTTTTTCCAATATTTTAAAAAATTAAAAATAACCAAAAGTAAGAATCTTATTTTGAGTAATGAAAGGTTAATTTTTTTATTACTGATATAAAATGATTTAAATTAAAATAATGTAATGTTTATCGCAGAATCATTTTCAATTAACTGTATACTTGTTATTAAAACGTTGCTCTTGTTTATTGCAATATATTCTAAATATTTTATAAAAATATAATTTTATAAATATATAAAAGAGTTCCTTCGGTTAAGTCTCAAATTCAAACAATTCAAAAAATAGCACAAAATACTCTTTTCAAAATATAATAAATGCAATTAATAATGAAATTTTTAATTATATTGTTATATTATCTTGTTATACATTAAATTTATTTCATTCTAAATATGCCACACGTGTTCAGAATCTATTCAAACGAAAAATCACAGCAGATAAAAAGTTATGAACTGGAAAATTACAACTGATTATCAAAATATAGTTCCTCACATATAAAGCCTACAAATAATATATCAAATATTCATAAAGAAGTGTCTCTAACATATGTCACCACTTTCAATGACGTAACGCGCGCCTATGTGCGATTTTCCAGTCAAACGATTTGGTCAAAAAGAGTACAACTCAACAAGAGTGCAACGCGGTTACTCGGAGGGCCCGTTCGCTATTGTCAGCGGGAAACCGGTCGCGTTACCCTAAATCCCGAAAATTTGTCAAGAGGGCCTCCCACTTTAGGTTAAATTTAAGGTAAAACGTAGTTAATGGTGCTAAGGAGCTGCGTGACAATACGTCGAAATCTCTCGCGCTCTCGAAGTCTTGAGTCCGGGCCGACAATAGCGCACACTTGTGTTACTATTCGCGGGGTCCGACGAAACGTGAAAACCAGCCGGCTGCCCTTTTTTCCGTGCCCGAAACGCGACAACGCCGTGCCCCATTCACGGTAGCCAAGAAGTCCCCGTAGTCGCGTAGACTTTCGTTCATTCATCCATTTAGAGGATCAATAACGCGGAGGAGGAAGAGGCGACCGGATCGCGCAGGCTGAATGACGACGAAAAGTCAGAATCGAAAAATCGCGCTCGCACGATCCGCCTTTCTGCCTTTCGTTCCTGCACAACGGCGGCCGGTGCTTTTCAATCGGATCGCTCGGAATGAGTCTAAAGAATAAGGAATGCGGACTCGTCGACAATTTCTCGCCTCTTAAGAGCGGTAGCGGGCGCATTCGGTTATGGCAGTTTAAAGTCCGAAGCGTGAATGCGAATACAAGTGATGTATGGAGTGCCTCTTAAAACCCGACGACTTTTCTAATCTTTTCTAATCTTTTCTACCTGAGGCGGCGGTTGCTTCTGAGTTACGACGCTTTTAATCAATTGCAAGATATAAAGAATGTACAAATAAAAAAAAAAAAGATTCGGCAAAATAACAGCTTTTATATGCGTTTAACGAATAACCATAGAAACGCCCGGTGGCGATATTTGGCGCGTTTTACCTTTCAATTAAATTCAACGTTTTGTTCATTTGCGGTGGCATAGAGTTAAATGAACGTGTGATGTTCAATCGCAATTCAATTTTCCGGGCCCTCGCGTGTTCACATCTCGGATTTGGTCGGATCATCGGCAACGATAATGATATATACATACATAGATGTAGCTTTGTACGTCAATTCGGTATTCATGTGTGTCAATTGATCCCGTCTACCAGATTGCGACGTGCCGCGTCGCGCAATCCCACATCGACTGCATCAATGCGGAAGCGTCGGAATAATTAAGTGTGTTTCGTCCTTACGCCGTCGAGAAACTTAATGGAATCGCGAATAACGGAATACGGAGAAAATGATGACGTATTAAGCGTTATTTGGTTCACTTTATCGAATTCTACGAGACAATCTGCATCGCGATGCACGATAACATCACCGCGATACTAGTAAATTATGTAACGCTACACATAAATTGCATTACGCAATTCGTTCGATCGTTCCCCGTAACAGCGCAATCTAAAATAGTTGAGAGATTTGATATATTCCTAATGTAGAAAGCAACAGAGCAACATAATTAATAATAATATTATTAAACTATATGATTAAAAAATTATAATAATTATTATTAAACTATTTTTTC